>LZPO01108207.1:0-14281 GCA_001675575.1 Neotoma lepida | reverse complement strand
GAGAGCTGTTGTGAGCAAAGGAGGCAGTGGCTACAGGTCACACAGCAAGTGAGAAAGAAAACCCAGGACTCAAATCCAGGACTCCTTACTGCCAACCTGGGTGCTTGCCCATGCATCCGTTGGATACTCTAACCCCTCATCACTTCAGGCTGAAGACCTGAACCATTCTTTCCTTTATGTGGTACTCTGTCTCCATACCCTAGCTCCAAGTTCAAACCCTATAGAGCTCAGCCCTTCTTCAGGAGATGGGATGACCCTGTTCCTAGAAGGCTGAGACACCAGTTTCCTGATCTCAGGGAACACAAGAACGTGGCGAACAATTTCCACATTGTCTGATCTGGGAGGTAGCCATGGCCAGGCGCTGCCAGTGCAGGGTATACGTCCTCAGTCAAGAAGCAAGAACAGAGCTGCATCTGAAGTTCAGTGGTCCAGAGCTAGTTTAGAAGAACAGGCACATGGGCCCTCTGGCAGCAGTGGCAGAGCTGGCAGCCATGCCTGGGTCTNGTTCCGGCTGTCAGCAGTGCTGGGCTGGCAGGTGGGGGCGGGGCACTGTATGATTGGGANTGACAGGCGTTAATGGCCGCTCACTGCCCTCAGCACAAACTTGACGCATCAAGATATAGAGGATGTGAGCAATGATGACAGGGAAGGCACCAGGCACAGTCTCCTGGAAGGAGGAATTAGAGGACCTTGTGGTCTTCAGCTTGGATGCCCAGCAGAACCCGTCTGGAGGCATGACATCCTGAGAGGGAGCTAGTGGCTGNAGGAGAGAGAGATCACTTTGCTGAATCAGGGTCATACAGAGTCCTTAGCTCCAGCCTGGGTTACCAAACTATGTAACTAACCTTAGCCCTAAGGCTGGAAGGAGACATCATCCTGCCTGCCCCCGAACACAGACTATGCTGCCCTACAATGAGATCAGGTGCCCCAGCCTCCCACATCAGCCCCTTAGGTGGGTCACACATGTGTCCTTCATCCATGGTGGCCCAGCCAGATGCCTTACCAGCTGCTGCTACCTCCTTTGTACCCTCAGTGAATGTCTGGGAACAATTCTCATGATCCTCAGAGTACCTCAGTCAAGCCGCCACTGCATAGGAAGCTTCCCATCCATTGGGGTGGGACAGGGGTATTTCTCCATGTGGCTGTTCCTGAGACTGAGGATCCCTGGGGGAGACAGTGGGAGTGGCCATACCCCCCCNCACACACACACTGATAGGCACACCCCTCTTCTGCTTCCTGCTCAACAACTGTCTTTGGCATGAGCAGGACATAGCTGCATTGCCCCAGGGTGTTGGACAAGTTGTGTGNTGACAGGGCTTAGGATCTCAGTCTGGACCCAGAGTCCTAGTCTGGATTCAGGCCATGGCTCTGCTACTACATATGAGCTCTGTGATCTGGGTTAAGTTACTTAACCTCTCTGTGCTTCAGTGCCTTGCATGGCTGTTAGGAGGACTGCATGAGTTCACACATGGCAAGACTCAGGACACGATTAGCACTTGCTGAGCATGAAGTAGATNCTCAGGCTATCTACTGTGCGGCAACAGGAGGGACTGAGGCTTTCACTGTTTCCAGCGGCTTTTGAGGAGACGCACCTTTCTTCAAGGATGCCACTGTATATTCCTAGCAACTGCCTGGAATTCACCAGNGAGGGAAAAGGAATCTGCCCATGGAGGTATCCATGGAAAGACACGCCCCACTTTCTCTTCCTTCTGGGAGTACCATGGCCCTGTTAATAGAGCCTGTGGTTCAGGGACACAAGAACCTGGCTGTGAGGCCTGAAGGTCAGAGAGAGGTAGAGTCAGCATGAGAATGATGGACCAGTACTTGGAACATAGCCCTGCACCCTCTCATAGCACTCTAGCTGCATGACAGTGGCCCGTCAGCCTCTGTGCCTCAGTTTCCTCCCCTGTGTGTGTTTGCACCACTGTTACAGATGGATATTTTTGCTCTGATTGCTTNCTGGGCATGATTTCATTACACTGTACTCATGACACCCTCTGCTGCTAAAGCTTCCGCTCTCCAGAATCCGCTCATCTCTCTCCTTATAGCCTGATGTGCAGGGACACACTTTCAGTCAGGCCAGGCTCCTCACATTCTTTCCTTGGCACTGTTGGCATTTGGGGTCAAGGGCAGTCCTGAGCCTTTCCCTCCTGGGGCCACAGTCATATTCTTTCAGCTTTCCAAACTGTGCAGCTTCCACCANGTGGGGCTGAGAACCCAGAGAGCACTGTCCTGTCCATGTCACTCTCGAGTGTTTGCCCAGATCTTCCTCAAGTACCTCTCCATCTAAGAGCCATCCAGCACCCTCAGCCCTTCCTGTGGCTTCAGCATCCTGTGCCTACCCTAATGAGAGGTTTATCCCAAGGACCATCATCCTTTAATTATCAAGCTCTTGAGAACAGATGCTGTACCTCAGACCTAGTTCCCTGTCATTGCAATAATGATGCTTTGTTGAATATCCACTGTTTGCTTGGTGTGCCAGGAGCTAGCAAAATACTAGGATAGGATGGTCTCCATCCCGCCACCTGCCCTCACAGGCAAGCTGTCAGCAAGGAAGGGAAGGTTTAAAAAAAAGCCATNAGAATTACAATACAGACACACATTTGTGTAAGATGCTGGGGAGAGCCGGTATAGCAGGAAAACCCAGCGTGGCACATGCCATGGAGGCTATCTGCTAAACATTCAGCTCTGTTTCCCGCCTGACCTGGATTTGAACACTTCTGTGATCTCATTTCCTCAGTGTTGTGCACTTCTCTACATGACCACCAGGGGGAGAAGNACTCTGAGGATTCCAGGAAGTCCCAGTGGGTTAACTCAAACCAGAAGTGACAGAGACAGTGACAGGCACCCCAGGGCTTCTGACCAAGGCATCTAAGAACTAATATCCTCAGAGTGGCAGAAGCATCAAGAGTCTGCAGATTCCTCCATCTTCCCCCCTTCACTCCCTCCCAGCCCCCATCCTTCCATGGCTGTTCCAAGGNCATGTGAGGGGCTCTCACCTTCTAGACCCGAAACCTTCTGGTGCCTGCTGTAGGTATCACCCTGGAAGGCTCTACGAGGTGTGAAAGAGCAGGACCCTGGGGTTGTTCATTATTCTATCTTCCATAGGTGGGTGCAGGCCTTCCTTGGGTGGTGCTCCACCCCTGCAGCCTGGCTTGCAAATGCCGCTTCTCACCTGTCATCAGCATCACCTGAGACCCAAGCCCCACCCAGAGCCTCTGATCATACACTCAGGCCAGGCCCCGCTTAACAACCCCCACCAGGTGACTCTGAGACTTGTCAACCATGACTCTAGGACAAAGGAGGGGTTGAATGGGACCTAATCAAATCTTAGTCTTCCTGTAGACCTTCTGTGGTCAACCTTGGAGCCAACTGAGGATTGCCATTGAAGGGGATTCCTGTTACTCTCTCCCCTTTGGACTAATGGAGTCCATTTTCTTTTCATGAGCATCCTGGGGTAGAACAGTACCAGCCTTTCTCTGGATGTGGGTCCTCTCAGGAAGGATGCCAGACATGGCTAAACAAGACCCATTTTCTGCTTGTCCTCACCCACCATTGGCCAAGCCGCTTGTGATAAGCTCCTTCCTTTGTGGCCAAGACCAAGAGCAGTTTGGGTGAAGAGAAAGGAAGAAAGTCAGGGTAGATCATGNGGTTCCTTAGAAATCAGTCCTGCCTACCTTTGAGTCCTGTGGCCCCTTGCTGTAGGTCCGTATCTGTGAATTCACCCAGCTNAGGATCCCACCAACTGCAGGTTGAAAACCGTGTCTGTACTCAATCGTACAACCTTTTTTCTTGCTATTACTCCTTAATCAATACAGTAGAACAAACTATTGAGCTCAAAGTATTAAGTATTGTAAGTCTATGGATGGCAGGAGGGTTTATGTTTATTATATGCAAATACTGTGCCATTTTACACCTATAAATTTTGCCATCCATGTGAGAGCTGAAACCAGTGCCCACCCCTCTACCTCCGGATACCTCAGGGTATTGTACATTAAATCTGTGGGTTCCTTTTATTTATTTTCATGGATGTGTTTGTGTGAGCACAGTTGTGTGTGCACACTCACATGCATGTGGAGACCAGAGGAAGATGTGTCTTTCTCTATTACTCTCTGCCTAGTTTCCTTGAGATAGACTCTCACTAAATCCAGAGCTAGGCTGGCAATCAGCANGCTTCCAGCAATCCTCCTGAGCCTCATGCAGCCATGCCTGAGTTGGCATTGGCACTCTAGGGATTTGAACTCAGATCCTCACGCAGGCACAGCAAGTGCTCTTACCCACTGAGACACCTCCCCAGGCCTGGTTCTGTGATTCTTAGCACCTGATTACTTTATTGTTAGAAATCATTTATCATTAAATTACATTAAAGATTTCAGGAAGCAAAATAAAGGTGACTGTCCTCACCAATATGGCTGGAACAGGAAATATTTGGAGGCTTAACCTCCATACCCTGATTTCCTGATGGCCCCAAGCTCAGTAGGAGGCTGTCGAGGTCCCTAAAGAAGGCTCAGATCAGGACACCTCACAGCAGGGAGGGGGTTCAGCCTAGATCAAGAGCTTGGAGAGACCCTTTCCTGAGGCTAGACCTGAGATGCTACCAGCTCTACCCCCAACCAGCCCCTAGCAGCAGCTGTAGACCAGAACTCCACACTGAACTGACTGTGGCAGAATTCAGTGCTGTCCATCTCCAGGGCACTGTGACATCCCTGGCCCCCTTCCCACCGTGTCATCATGCTTCTCCTCAAAGGATCCCCACCTTATCTCACCAATGTCAATATCCAGGAGCAGGCCTTTCCCTTCTGGCTACCACTTCTGAGTCTCCTCACCCAGGCCCGTGAGGGCAGCTGCTGCTCTTGGCAGCGGGCGGGCAGGCAGGCTGGGCAACCACTGACTGACACGTGTTCTCCTGCCCTGAAGTCAGAGGTCCCAGGGTCTGATTCAGCTGACATAGGAGTTTGCTGGTTGTACATGGTGTTTTGTTTTTTTGTTTGTTTGTTTTAATTTTAAACTCTGAAATAATTGCCATCATTGAAAANTTGAGACAATTGACATACAGACCCCATCTCTGGCTGACCTGGAATCAGCTCATAGTCGGATGACATGGAGCAGGAATATGAATCTGCCCATGAGATGTGTATCCATAGCCCATAGACCCTGCCCAAAGCACAGGCTGCTTCTCTCCTGTCCTAGTTGTAGATTCTGGGTCACAGGGGTACCTAGCTGTTNGCATGGCCCTCCTAGGTCAGAGCTTGAGGACAGTCTGCCACCACTGGNGGTTCCTGGTCGGCTCTTCCTTTCAGCACTAGAACACCCCACTTTGGCAGATGGAGAGGTTGAAGGAGGAGGCCCCGGTGTAGAACTGGGGAGTTGAAACCACACCAACAAAAACAGCAGCAAAGCCACGCCCACAAAGCAGGGAGGAGGGGGAGGGACAGCTAGGGAGGACCACAAACAAGGCTGGGAGAAACAAGAGCGGTAACAGCCCAGAAACTTCCCCACCACACTCTGCATCATAAGGACCAGCCCCAAGATTATACCCACACCCTGGATTATACTTTTAAACTGCGGATGTTCACACCACAGGCATCTCAGTACAATCTCTCATTCCCGGCCCTCAGGCGCTTCTCGGTCAGTCCTGTCCTTAGTGCTTCTTAGTTCAGATGCTAGATTCTGGCTTCCATAATGATCCCACACAGGATATACGAANCANGCAGATATTACCCCACTTCTTCATACAAATGGAGTACACTGTGATAACCTAAACTTTTCTACACATTGCCTGCTGTGCACCCAGACTCCCCCACTTAGCACTGCATCCTGGTACTTTTCCTTATTAATATGGCTGAACTTTATTGCTGTATTGATTGTTTTTCACGTATGTATTCATTGTACATGGTACTGTGTTTTATAAGATCATTTTCATACCAGTACATACCATGTATTGAGCTCATCGCCCCGTGCTTCCTTACCTTCTTCCTCCTTCCTCCCCTCCCCATAGTTGCCATGTTTCCCTAAACAGTTTGACTTCTGCCTTTGTTCATAAATACATGCATAGACTTTCCCTACAACTTCTACAGATGCCTTTTGTATGTGATGCAGGATCGCTTTGTCTAGCCCAGGGTGGCTTTGAATTCCTCAGCCTTCTGCCTCTCCTTCCTGTGTGCTGGGATTGCAAGTGACACCACCACTCCTGACCGTCTCATTCGTTATTCACGCATTCCCCTCCTGTTGGTCAGTGGAGTTCTCGTCNAGCCTTTTACCGCATAGATAGTGTGCAGTAGGAACCACGCACACATGGGTCTGTAGCACAGTCTCTCAGAAGCACGGTTGCTGGGTCACAGGATCTAGGCATTTACAATGGTGATAGATCCTGTTAAACTCCCACCAAAGAGTTTTCCCTTGTTGTGGCCTCTAGAATGGGTGTGAGGGCCTGTTGCCTCTTATTTGAAGTACTCGCTGGCTGCTGGAGCTTGGGAAGATTGCTGAGTANATTCCACCAAAGTGGCCTTGGGGAAGTCTGCTTTGTGCTCCATCCACTTGATCCCGCAGTGACAGCATTCTCTTTCTCACTGTGTGCCCTGCAGATAAACTGTGTGACATTCCCTCACCCAGACACAATGCCTGAACAACAGCTGCTCAAACCAACTGAGTGGAGCTATTGTGACTACTTCTGGGTAAGTGCTACCTCAGTTTCTCTTCCATGTGACCCCAACAGCAGTGTACACCTGGGAAGGCTAGAAAGGGACTTTCTTGTTGAAGCCCCAAGGTGTGGTGTCCAGTTTGGCATCTCAGACAGGACTTTCCTGGATTCTAGATCATTCCGGCAGTCCCAGGGAATTTGTGCAGTTCTCCTTCACGGTAATATGGAAACCACAACCAGAATGCCAGGAAGCTGAAAGACAATTCACTCCAGTGCTGGATGGAGGCAGGAGACTAGAACTAATAAAGAAATCTGAGGTCCAGGCCTGCTCGACATCACGATGAGTGGCCTTGGGCACATGCTTTGCCTCTTTGCCTGTTGCTTTCCTAACGGAATCATGAGGAAGTTGGGTGCAGACAGGGATGTATAACTGGCCTCTCTCAGCATCCACAGCTCTCAAGCCCCAGTATATTGCTTTGTGGATACAGAGTTGCCTGTTACAAGGTAAGAAGTTTCTACAGGTGCTGGATGGCAGAGTGTCACCACCTCAGTCTCAATAGACTTAGCGTCACTAAACTGTATGTGCACTTGGAGGTGACGACAACAACAAATCTCACATGATGTATATTTTCCCACCATTAAAATGATGCCTTAATGTACATGTAAAATCCCACACCTCAAGAGTGCCAGAGCGAGTCCACAGCACTTGCATTTTGAAGGTGCAGTGACACTGACCTTTCTGCAGTCATAGTAGTGAGGGTTCATGCCACCTTGACTGTCTATGGAAAATGACTAACGCCACCTCGATCATCTATGGAAAATAACTAAATTGCTACAAGGAGCTTTAGGGAAGACCTTGAGGAACAATCAATAAAGAAAACCTCTTTCCACCATGGCACAGAATGGGCTATCTGCCCTCTTTTTAGATTTGCTAACTACTAGCCCAAAGTGCCTTTTCTTTCTCCCAAATCATGCACCCATTAAAAAGCACACGAAGGTTCCCGATTGCCCCTGTAGAGCGGTGCCTGCTACTCCCGCTGTCCTGCTTGTAAGATAGAGGTCTGCAGAGGATGTGAAAACTTTGGGGGCTGTGAGAGATGATCCAGGAGAGAGACATGTATGCAACAAGGAGATGGGAAGAGTCTGTAGGCCTGAAGGAAGTTGTGTCTTGTGCTGTCTGTAGCAGGGAGGTATTGAAGGCATTTTAAGGAAAAGGTGGATGTAACCTGCTCTGCATATGTTGCAGATGGGAATGGAGGGTGAACGGTGAGTGAGTGGACCAGGAAGAATGGTGACATCAGCAGAAATAAAGAGTGACTGTCATGTGTACAGAAGACATCCTTGGGGCTGTAGGGACCAGGACATGTCCTAGAGGGGAGACAAGAAACTTGTGGGGCTGGGCAGAGCATGCTGTTCACTGGCATCCTGGGGAACCACAGTAGAGCACCCATATTCTTCTTTTGCTTGTCTGGGTTATGTTGAGACAGCCTGGCTACCCTTGTGCATCTGTTTCCCAGGTGCTGGGATCACAGGCGTATGCTGCCATGCTCAGTCGAGAGTTCTCATCTTAATCTGAGCTCTGGCTCCTGGTCCCTCAGTGGTTTTCCTCTCCTGATTGTCAATGCCTTTTCCTCTTAGTATAAATGTCTTCTCACTGGCAGAGTCACTGGAGCACACTGCTCTTTCTGATTTTTCTTTGAGCCAATGAATCATTCAGCCTGTTTACCCCAGAGGGAGACAGGTTTGGATTTAGTCTTTTGGGTGACTTCCTTGCCTTTCTATCAAGATGTAGCATTCACAGAATGAAGTGAACACATCTTCAGCACCCATAGAAAAGCCTCAGGAGGGTATGATGGAGATAGAGGAGCCTCAGGAGGGCATGATGGTGGTCTCCCTGTCGGGTAAGATGTTAGTGGCATGCCTCAGTGTTGCTGAGGAAACAGTTTCACCGTGGTCAGGACAGGGAAGAGGGCCCATGAAGCCCTTNTCAGTGAGAAGGATTTCTGCAAGCTGCAATGGCTCCCTGGCATGATCTGGAAGGGGTCCCAGAGACATAGCCCACTCTCTGATGACTTGGACTTTTGTTTCATCCTAGGCGGATAAGAAGGACCCACAAGGCAATGGCACGGTGGCTGGGTTTGAACTGCTGCTGCAGAAGCAACTGAAAGGCAAGCAGATGCAGAAGGAGATGTCCGAGTTCATCCGGGAAAGGTGAGACCAAGGCCCATGCAGCCCTGGAGCTGACCACAGGCTCACTCTGAGCCCTGGACCCCAGGGGAGGGAATGGCTGGCTATGCTTAGCCCTGGGACAGATGTGGGCAGCAAATGTGTAGTGTAGGCATGGGTAGTGTTTCTAAAGATTTGAGCCAATATCCAAAAATACTGGTAGCCAGTATTTTTGTAGTGCTTCATACTCATAATCCCAGCATTTGGGAGTTGAAAGGAGGTCAGGAGTTCAAGGCCATCCTCAGTTGTGTAACAGGTTTATGGCTTGTCTGAGCTACATGAGACCTCAATATATATATTGAGACACATGTGCATACACACATACACACTTATATATTGCATTGAATCCTGGATGCTTGGTATCTCTTGATGCCTGCACAGCCCCTATGCAACAACTGGCTGGAGTTAAGTAGCTGCTATCCATGGAAGGGGCACATGTCCTCTTTGCCACAGTCTCCACTCGTCCTCACTATCCCCTGACTTGACGCTTTGCTCCTTTACCCTCATTTGAAACTGTCCCTTGTCATGATCAAGAAAGGGAATGTGACCTTCCAGGTCTTCTTTTTTTCTTGAGACAAAGTCTTACTGTGTAGCCCTGACTGACCTGGAACTCACTATGCAGACCAGGCTGGCCTCTGCCTCCTGAGTGCTGGGACTGGGAGTGTGCACCACTCCTGGCCTTCCAGGTCATCTTTTAATTAAAACTGTTTCCCAGGCCAAGGGATACAGAACCATCCTCCCATCTCACCTCTGCCCCTAGGCATTCTAATAGCCCTGTGTCTGAAGAACTTGGGTCACAGATGAAGATCTAATAAATTCAGCTCAAGGAAAATATGAAGAGCTGCAGAGAAGTCCCCTCTTCATCTTCCTCCTCTCTGTCTCTCTTGTTTCTATCCCTGCATAACCTGCACACCCATGCACAAATACACCTGTACATCCTCATGCCTGCTCACATACATGTCTGCATACCCCACATCCTGGCCACTACATGTCCCAACACCTAAATCTGTGTACCTACATAGCCATGCATCAAATCCCCACACAACTATACATCTGGGCACCTGTACTCCCACACACCCCACATCTTACCCCTATCCCTGTATACCTGTATGCCTACACACTCACACCCCATATACCTGCACCCCATGCAACTGCATACCTGTGTACCTGCCTATCTGCATGCCCACACACCTGTACACTCACACATCCCTGTGTACCCACACATCACATCTACACACCCAAGTATCTGCATACTCACATCCCTGTACACAGACAGCTGCACATCCATGTACCTGCACACTCATACACTTCTGTGTACACACACCTGCACATGTATGCTTCTGCATACCTGTACCATTATACACCTATACCTCACACCAATGTACCTGCACACCCACATACCTGTGCATCCATCCCTGAATAAGTGTGTACACATCTACACACTTGTATACTTGCACACCCACATCTCACATACACACACACACACCTGTACATCTACACACCACATACCTGCATACTTACATATCCATTCCCCTACACACTCATACATCTGTAAACCCACACACCTGCGCACACACCCATTAACACATTTTTTTCACAAACATATGCACAACTTTCCAGCTAGAGTTTCCAAGGCTTGCTGGAAATACTCTTTGCAAATATCAAAGATCTTTTTAAAAGTATTTCTTCATTATAACACTAGTAATCGGGTAATAATGCTTTGGCATTTTTAAAGCCTGTTTTTCCTTAGGAGGCCTATTTTCCATTTGTATAATCAAATCTTTATTTTATGACCCATTAAACTAGTAGGAAATTGGAAGGCTGCTTTGTTCAGATGCAAGAAAACAGAAGCATAAAACAGACAAATAGGAAGCAATAGGAACTGAAGCCTCAATATGCATATGGTTTACACTCATAACAGCATCCTGGTGGCAAATGAATGGTTTTCGTCATCTCAGGCCACTGAGGTCTCTGGGAGCCAGTGGAGGGAATTCAAATTCCTGGAGCCTGTCTCAGCCCACCTTTGGAGCTCTTGGGGAAGTGATCAGAGGCAGGAGAGTCAGGCGGCAGGGTGGGTGGGGACTTGTGAGTTTGCTAGACTGAGGGAAGTGGACAGGGAGTGGGGGTGACACAGGCTGGCTCACAGCAGAGGCTCAGGAGGCAGATGGAGTGTGCACCTCCCTCTCCTGGCACGTGCACTTGGCCTTGTGGTATGATGAGATCTGCTTTCTGGGAGATCTTGATCCCAGTATGAAGTTGCGGGGTCGAGGTCCACATAGTTGGGGCTGGAGGCAAAGGCAGGATGGAGATGGGTCAGTGTGAACCTCAGGAGCTTGCAGACAGGCTCCAGCCAGAAGTGAGGGGTGGGCAGTTGTGCAGAGGCTGCGGCAGGTCCGCATAGTCGCCCTCTCCAGGCCTCTGCAGCCCTTGGGTTCTCACCCTAGCAGGCAGGAAGCACACGCTGCAATTCCATGTCCCAGGACTTCTCTGTTTACTGAATGAAGGTGAAAGGACTGTCTAGGGCCCTGCCTTCAGACCACCTCTGGTTGTCATAGCACAGCTCTGCCTCCCACCATGGCCCCAAGAGCCTCTTAAGAGGTGAACGTGCTGTCGACAGCCCACGTAACGTGGATATGCCTAGCTGTACAGAATGTGCCCCCAGAGATTGCCTTGGAGGTGTGTGGAAGGTTTTTTCCTCCGGGGAAATCCAATGGGATTGCAGTTCTGGACCCTACCTGGTTTCCATGGAAACCCTTGCACCCTTGGCAATGCTTGGCAATTGAAGGCATTGTGGGTGGGAGAGTGGAGGAAGATGTTCTCTTCTTGCTTCTGTAGGCTGAGGCCATCTGGGAGTGTGTGAACCTGGAACTAAAGGATGGAAAGCTTGGGCACATCCTTGGCGTCCCTAGGGGTCTGTCCCAAGCTTCTCTTGTTCCTGGAAGGTTCTCATGTCCAATCATGTGCTTGGAGCACTGCAGATGACTTCTGCCAGAAGTGGGAAGCGGAGTCCAAACCATTCCTTTATTCAGTAGTTGTCGATGTTGGTTCCCCCTGTGTCAACAGAGCAGTGAACAGGCTCTGGAACTCACATGTCTAGATGATCTCTTTACAAGACGGAGGCATGGCAGGGTGTGGTGGGTCCCACCCATGGTCTACACTGCACAGCAGACACACTGGGTTTTCTCTCTTTGCAGGATAAAGATTGAAGAGGAGTATGCGAAGAACCTGGCTAAGCTCTCTCAGAACTCCTTGGCTGCCCAGGAGGAAGGGTGAGTTGGGAGGACAGTGGTGGGGGTGGGGAGGATGAGGAGACACAGAGAAAGGGATCCTTACTCATATATCAGCAGTGCTGCTCACTTGGGATGGAGAGATTGCTGTCAGCCTGGCTCACTGTGGGGTCTGTGCCTTTTAATCATCACAGTCCAAGGTAGATCCTCATGACTTGAGGTAGGCACTCTTGCCTTAGATAGGGGACCAATAAGTCAAGGTGGATACCCATGGCTTAAGATGGGTTTTCACGGCTCAGAGTTCAGACTCATGGTCTGTAGGCATGTCAAGTGACACAGCCACAGTGGAAACTAGCTTGGCATTTCTCAAGAAATAATCAGAGAAGTAGCATACGTCACCACTCCTTCTTAGGTTTATACTCAAATGAATCAAACATAAGGACTCAAACATGTTCGAAGTAGCACTGTTCACAGAGTCTAAAAGGTAGAAATGGCCCAGATTCCTTCAGGAGGTGAACAGGTACACAAACCATGGTATACTCACAATGGATACTCATGGATGTACAATGGGATATTATTTACCCATAAAAAGGAATAGAATACTGAGGCCCACTACTGTATGGGTGAACCTCAAAAAAATGATGTTAAGTAGAAGAAGCCAGCTGCCGTGGGTCACAGAATATATCATTCCATTCATATGAAGTGTCCAGAATAAGCAAGGCAATAGAGACAAAGCCCACTAGTGAGTGGTGAAGAGGGAAACGGGCAGTGACAGTTAGTAGGTACATCTTTCCATTTAGGGTGTGTATGTGTCTGCTGAGGCTGCTATAACAAAATACTACAGACTGAGTCGCTTGAACTATAGGGATTTGCCTGTGCATGAAGGCATACACATCTGTAATTCCAGTACTCAGGAGGTAGAGATGGGAAGATCATGAGTTTAAGGCCAACCTGGGCTACATAGCAAGATCCCTGTCAAGAAAAAGAACAGAAAAAGCTTCTATTTTGTCTCAGTTCTAGAGACTGGGAATTCAATGTTAAGGTTCCAGTAGGGTTGGTGTCTGGCATGGGTTCTCCCTGGGGTCACAGATGGCTGAAAAAAAATCA
The DNA here is from genome assembly GCA_001675575.1 of Neotoma lepida. Taxonomy (NCBI): domain Eukaryota; kingdom Metazoa; phylum Chordata; class Mammalia; order Rodentia; family Cricetidae; genus Neotoma; species Neotoma lepida. Next base: position 1,081 of record LZPO01108207.1, on the reverse strand, counting down.
CTGTGTGTTTACATACCATCCTCTGTGTGGGCTGGGGTGGGGGAGTGAGTCCTGTAAGGACAATGATCCTCCTGGATCATGGCTCTGCCCTCTAACCTTACTTACTGCCCCATCCCCACATCCCCATCAGACTTTCAAGATAGGAATCAGGAGGCTAAAGGGGAGGGAGGAATCACAAACTTTTCTTTATGATGGAGTGAGGAAGGGTTTGGGTATCAAGGGTAGGCCATTCTGCACTGTGGATGTTGTAGACACTTTTCAATTGCTCACCTTAAACTGGATAATTTTATCACAGATGATTTTCACCTCAAAAGAAAAATGATCAAGGCTTCTGGGAAGTTAGTACTGACAGGGTCCTCAGAGGCTGCCTCTGTTGTCCTACCATCCTCCTGAGGTGAACCTAAGAAAGAAGGCGTGGCCACAGGAGTTGTTAGGGAGCTGTGATAGTGAACAGGCTGGAGTCTGCCTCATGGCTGGAGTCTGCCTGGGACAGAGATTTTTGCCAACTGTATATGGCTTTGATTAGGGCTCCTCATGGGCTGACTAAAGCCAGGCCATCTCCTCTCTGTCAGCCCCAGGATGGCCCAACAGGGCCTGTGTCCCTCTTCAGACGTGAACATGGTTAGCTGGCTCCTGGCCTCACCTACTGCTTCCTCAGCCTGAGACAAGGCAGGAAGTGCACGGGAAATAGCCCTGCCATCAGGGGAAGCGTCTTCCTATGGGTCCCTGGGCTTGGCATCACTGCATGGCTCTGGAGCCTTCCTGCTTCCACCCCCTCGGCTTGGGCTCCTGCCAGGGACATTTGGTCCCGCCAGCACACAGCATATGCTCCTAAGCTAAGCAGCCTGCGTCTCATGCCAGACCCACATACACGCGCACACTCAACCACACAAGTTCAGGTACAGAGAAATATCCGTGCCTCATGTGTGCACATGTACACACCCCATTCCTGAGCCACTGGAGGGCACAAAGTACCACAATGCTGTATCTTACACTTACAATACAGCTCTGGACATTTGGCCCAGTGCACCTAGAAGGTTGTGTGGGGATTCAAGAGCTCAGAAATCCAGGGGCAGTTAGA
>LZPO01108206.1:90588-105714 GCA_001675575.1 Neotoma lepida | reverse complement strand
CACTGAAATAGTTGTGTTTATGCTATTTCCTGGGGTGCACACACTCTGAGTGCTGTGCAACAAGCAGAGTTGCATTCCACCATAGCCTGTGGTCTGCATCATTTGAAACCTGAACTCCAGGTAACTTAAGATTTTAAATCAAGGCTTGTGAATGTGGTCAAAGTAGTAGTTTGACTGTCCTTAATAGTGTGCTTAATATAGTTTTTATAAAAATGGCAAGCAANAAAGCCTTACTGATCTTAACTAGCCTCCTGAGTTTTGGTCAAGAAGTTACGGAAGGGACTGGCCCTCAGCATATGACTTAAATAGGTGAAGAGAGTCAACGCTCTTCCATGAGACTGAGACTTGCAGTTAGAGGGTTGCTTTAGGCTGCAAGTTTTCAGAAGTGCTGAGGACAACATTTCTAGCAGGTAGAAAGGAACTGTCTGATAAAGTACTACAGAGAAACACAGCTAAGAATGGGGGGAAGCAAAACGTCATCTGTGGCCCAGCGGTCTGTGGAGAAGAACTGGTATCAGTATCCTGAGAAAATTACCTTGATCAATTTTAAAGAAACTTAAAACTACATTTTTAAACAAAAGTGGAATATAAAATAATTGGCATTTTGGCTTTTAATGCAAGTTTAATTTTTGTTGTTCATTTTTGATGAACTGAAACAGTGCCTTACTATAGTGGATGCTGGCCTTGAGTTTGCAGCAATCCCTCTTCAATGGCCTCCTCAGTGCTGAGATGACAGGTAGGGGCCACCACATGTACTTCAAGTAAAAGCTTTTATTTATGAACTAATGGTTCATATGTCTTGACCTTGATTTTGGAATATTATTGGTCATGAATAATGATCTTACATAAATAAATTGGAAATCAATGTCTTGCAGCTTTATTCACAGCTGCAGAGTTTGGTGATTGCCAACTGAAAATAGAGTTGGCCGAGATGCAAGATAATGAAAATACCATGCTATCCTTTCTAACAAGTTTGACCCTTTAATCTCCACTAGAAAAACATCACCTACTTCTGCAAACATGTGATAATATATTATTATATATAAAAGTACACAATTGTACATCATGGCATCTTTTTCTATCACCATTTACTGCACATTAATTCTATTCATAGATGGTCACTACTGTAACTACTTATTCACAATAATTACCAATACATAAAAATAAAAATCACTGTGTCAAAAGTCAAAGGAGAGTTAAAATTAAGTATCATATAAATGTCTTTAGAGAAAAAATTTAAATATTTAAATATATGAGTCTTAATTTTTAGTTAGCAGTAAATTTTAGAAATTAACTCCCAAGACACCGAAGCATGCCACACAATAAAAGCAACTTAACTTTCACTTGTTTTCAACTACGAAGTAACACACTATTCTTTATCTTTTCATTCACTCACTCTTTCACTCAACATTTTCAATTCAGTTGAATGGGAATTTGTCAACTTTGGGGAGCAAGTCCTTGTACACTGTAAGACAATGGGGATGCTACAGAGANAAACAAGTTCAAAAGCACAGGAGTCAAATTCTTCAGAAACTAAGACTTTATATAGGTGACAGCAATAAGACAGGATACAAGAAAACTGTAAAAGATGCACAAAAAGTGAAATTTGTACATAGACGAGAGACTGGAGATTCCTCTTAGAAAGGTGATTTATCAGATAAGCACATATCAGGTCCAGTTGTAGTAGTTCACCAGGTGGAGACACCTAGCGGATTTACAAGAGCAGAATTCAATCTAAGGTTCTGAGGCATGTTACCACACCTCTCATGTGTGCCCTCCAGGAACTTTGACATCTGTTATTCAAGCAATGCTGGTCTTCATCTTTAAGATAAGTACTACCATTTCATTTTATCCAATGAGGAAGTTAAGGGTCAAGGATGCAAGACCCACAATTTGGTAAAATGTAGAATGAAGATCCACTGAATATAAAATCAGGGTCCTCTCTTAATTACTTATCACCAGTGCTGCTAATTGCCCACTGTTTCCTGGTTTATTTTTCTCCTTGCCCCAACCTTAGCTTGTGAGAAGAAATTTTAAGAGTTTTATGAAGTTGGTTGCTTTTTGTGTTATTTTTCCTCTCCTCATAATAAACATGGTATTTACTCAACATTAATTTGTAAGTTAAAAGGAGTTTCGTTAAAACAAACAAACAAACACAAAACTTTGGAACATGTTTTTTCTTAGTAGTTTCAGAGCCTTCTCTGACATCATGTGGACAAGTCTTCAGTCTGATGGTCTTTCTCTTTCAAATAGCTGTTTCTTCCTGGTAAATGTTAAGATTTTTCTGCTCTGCTCTTAGGTTATCGCAGTAGTATTAGGTACAAAGTTGAGTTATTTCTACTGCTGACTACCCACCCCGTGCCAGAGGCTTCATGGTTTGATTAATTCAGAAAATCTGTCATCATCTTCTCTTAGAACACTGCCCCTTCTTTTTTCTAATTTCTCCTTAGATTTGCTAAAGAGACCTATCTTTATTATAGTGAGATTCTTTTTCCTCCATATCTACCTTCTTACAAGAAGACAATTTTCTCATTTATACATTCTAGCTATCACTTTTCTCCTTGGCTAACTTTTATATTCTATTTGACCCACCTAATATGGTTTTGACTTCAATGCATATAATGCCTGATATTTTTACTACTAGAAGCTGGAAATGGAAGATTATTCCTTTTTGAAACAGAGCTATTTTTGGGGAGTCTCTTGTTTACACAATTCCCAGTTTATATTGCTGCCTGATCACAAACTAAAATCCATCTGCGCTGGAGTTGGATGATCCTTCAGTCTCCAGTCCTAAACTTTCCTGTCTATGTTCACTTACTCTATCTTCCAGGCTGCTATCTTATTCTAGTAAGTGTTTGTAACTGTGGCTGTACATTTCATAGCTCTTTTAGGTCTTTAGAAATTTACTTATTTTCCTTTTGGGCAAGATATTTCTTAATTCATATTTGATTCAGTACTTATGTCTATAGTGGGAAGATGAGGGGTATAGGTAGGAAGTATTCTATAATAGTTAATATCATGCTTAAACTAAGTGATTCTGTAATGAGTATTGTGACAAATATACTAAGTATATATATATTTACCATATAATTATTATTATTTAATTAAAATACATATAGGAAATAATGGGCAGAAGGTTACCATAATCCTTGAGAAAATCCACAGACCAAGAGACTAAATATTAAAAGAAGCAACAGTAAGTCTCTATAGACTGTGGTATGAAAGGAAATAATTGAAGGTGTTAGAAGAAAAAGTAGAAAATTGCCTGACTGTCAGTCAAACATTTATGTACATTATCACACATAATGCCCCAACAGTTATTTCATTTAGAAAATTGAGTCCCTGAAATATATAATCCAATTACAGGAATTGAACTAACACAGGAATGAAACTTGGATCTCCTAGCTTCAAAAAGTCATAGTCTAAGATATGGGGTTTAGACTATTTTTGACTTGATGAAGTTGTATATTTTGGAAGCCAAAACTGAGGAAGGTAATCTATGAGCAAAGACCCCAGGGTCCTAGAGTGGGTCTCCTGAGTGCTGAGTTCCTAGAAGTACTCTGAGTGAGCAGAAAAAAGCCAATTTCACCAGCAGCATTGATTTGTAGGGCATCTGAAAGTGTCTATAGGGATGTCAAGAGAAATAGGTTCAGGGGTTTGAAATGTCTATGTAGTGTATTTTCTAACTATAATACATATCCATTTTTCTTTATATTCATTGCTTGTATGTTGTAGAATACTATTTTAACATGTGTTACATTTTATGCTGAGGAACATTTGTTTAATGATGCAAAGATGTGTTGCATTCTTTTATGTTGCATCTGTTTAACTCTGTGAAGCTGTGTTACTTTGTCTGTCTGAAACACCTAATTGGTCTAATAAAGAGCTGAATGGCCAATAGCAAGTCAGAAGAAAGGACAGACAGGGCTGGCAGGCAGAGAGAATAAAGAGGAGGAGAAGGTTGGGAGGAACAAGATCAAGTAAGGAGAAAGGATGGAGGGTCGAGAAAAGAAGGGGCCAGCCACACAGCCACATAGCCAGACATGGAGTAAGAAGGAAANAAAAGATATATAGAAACAGAGAAAGGTAAAAATCCAGAGTCAAGAAGTAAATGGGATAATTTAACTTAAGAAAAGCCATCTAGAAACAAGCCAAGCTCAGGCTAAGCATTTATAAGAAATAAGAAGCTTCTGTGTGTTTTATTAGGGATGTGGGTGGCAGGCCTCCAAAAGAACAAAGAATTAAGAGTAAAAATCAACCAACTACACTTGTACTTTGGATTTTGATTTGTTTTGTTTTAGTTTTGAGACAAGGTCAGTGTTCTGATGGATACCAGGCTGGCCTTGAACTCTCTAAACATCAGAGAAGATGGACTTGAATGCTAAGCCTCCTGCTCCCACCTCCTGTGTGCAATGGTTACAGGTTTGCACCACAACAATCTTATTTACTTTTTTTTAATCAATTATTTTACTTTTATTACTTCTAATTTTATTTTTGTCAGGAAAGACATAAAGTTTTAAAATCTTCAGGTTCCTGTAACAATAATTCTGCTTCTATTTAAGTAGTGTGGATACAGAGACTTGTGTAAGGTACAAGCAAGGAGTTAAGCTAGGAGACTATGAGTAAAGGTAGTCACAAGATATGAAAGACTGAAACTAAAACAATAGCAGGAAAAAATTAAGAAACTACAGCACTTATTTAGAAAATATACCACAGAAAGAATAAACAGTATTCAGTGAGTAATGGAGTCTCATTCTGAATTTTTAGGCAGGGGTGAAAAAGACTAACAATGTTATCCAACATAAACCAACTAGGAAGGGACAAGTAAAGTTTTGGTAGATAAAGTATCCATTGAGAAAACATGTTATGGGAAGTCTGGATACCAGTGTGCTAGAGCAGCAACTGATCAACATTTGGATGAAATACCAAACTTCTGCTGATGACTGTTGCTCTACTGTAGAACACAGTACTGTGCACTGGGAGAAACTTGCAACTGTAGTTAGGGTGCTATGCAGTCCGTGACCAAGTACACAATTAAAAGCAATTGCCCAAAGCAGACATAGGTAAATGGGGAGGCAGGGGAACAAGAGATGAAGAACTTGGGGTTGATGTAGGGAATGCAATGGTGGGATTTGGTGCAAAGCAGTCACATGTTCTTCATAAGACTCAATCCAATAGTAGGGAAGAAAGAGCCAGAGTCTGAAATGGTATGAACCCAAGAATGGTGAGAATGGTGTAATCTGTGAGTGAAAGTGTTCTTCTGAGGACACTAAATGGCAAAGTTGATCAGCTCTATGAGAAATGACTAGAACTTTATTGGGGTCTGTGGACAGAAGTCCTCATTTTCAAAGAGTCAAACAGCTTGTAATAGGAGGACACTGTTGATAAAGCAATGTTCTAAGGAGGGGGGTGAGAAGAAGAACAGGTGCAGAATGATTATTTATTCAGAGGAAATAAGACTGGACACTGGTTCTGTAAAACCAGTGGAACACACAAGAAACTTTAGATGATTCCATGCTGTGTGTATGTGTACAAGTATGTGCACATGTCAGAGGCGCCACCCATCTTTCTGTTAAGACAGGGACTCTCACAGCTCCAAGCTTGCAAAGTAACTAGGCTAGTTGACATGTGAATCCCAGGGATATGCATGTCTGTCTCTCCAGAGTTAGGATTTTAAGCACATACCACTAAGCTGGCATTTTTTTTCATGTATTCTGTGGATTGAACACAGGCCCTGTGCTTGTGAAGCAGGAACTCTACCATCTCAGCCATCAATCCAGCCNTTCGGGAGCTTTTAATACTGATGCGTAGGCTGTTTGAGTGAAGAATAAGATTTAATGTCTCTATACTAATAAAGGTTTCATGGACAGAAACTCACACTGCTGAAGTTGAACATGTGACAGAGCTGTGACATGAGAAGGTAAGATGTCAGAATTACTCAGGAGTATATTATAGTATATAATCAAATTGAATTGTTATGAGTAAACTACCCAGATCAAGCCTACAGTGTGTTCTGTTATATAATTGCAATAGTAGGAGCTGACAACTACAAAGGGGGAAAGAGTACAAATAACAGTCTGGAAATGCAAACCAAATGTGCTTACTAATTAGCTTCTATTAAGCTAATTGGATGTGTATATATATATATATATATATATATATATATATATATGGAAAAATAATGTAAATAGTTAAAAGTATAGAGATGCCACAGAGATGTTGCTAAGAACCAATGTGATGGGTAAACAATAATGTTGTTGATAGAATTTTCAGTTTAAGTATTACTTTAAGACATTTAGTTAATTGTGTGGGGGGGGAGAGGAAAAAGGGAGGGGGGAGGGAGAATGTGATTGAGCAAGCGGGTGCACACTCTAGAATGTGCATGTTAAGGTCAGAGGATAGTTTCCAGGAGTCAGTTCTCTCCTTCTACCTTTGAGGCATAGGCTCTATGGCTATCGTTGCCTCTGCTGTGTAGCACACTCTGGACCAGTTGGGCCAAGAGCTTCCAGTTGATTCTCATCTTTAGCTAGCTGTTGATGTGTTGAAATTAGACATTCATGCCCACATTTAGCTTTTATATGGGTGCTAGGGATCACATTCATATCACGAGGCTTGTGAGATTAGGTCTTTCCCCAACTCTGCCGTCTCCTGGGCTTTTGATATACATTTATAAACCCTGTGTGAAAGTACAGAGATGCCACTGCAGGGTGTGATATGTAATCAGTGGCTGAAGGCAAGGTCTTCTACTTTGTGTGGCATGTGACAAGCACAAGAAAAGTATAAAGCCACTGCTCAAAACCCAAATTTTCTTTAACATGAAAGGATGGCTTTCTGGTGGTTTTAGAACTATACTCTTTTCTTACTCTTTTAAAAATTGCTACCTCACTTTTCTACTAAAGTAGGTATGATAACTACTGTGGAAATATGTACAGAGACACAGACACAAGGACTGCTGAGACTTTGGTGACATCTGGCTCAGACTCCTGACAGTGAGGCACAAAAATGAAGACACTAAGTGAAGAGCCCTAGTGGTGAGGACTAAGGCAAAACTCTGTTTCTTCGTAAGTCTAAAGGAATCTTTTAAAATGAAGTCTTTTACAATTCATATTTAGTAACTCAGTGGATAGTATCTTCAGCAAACTTTTATATAAAAATTTGAATGAGACTTGTTTCTACAAGGAAAATAGTCTCATAAAAAACCAGGTATGTGATTTTTCAGGAAGATGAGGTCATTGAATTCAGAATCTAAGCCACTTGGACTATATCAGTATAATGACACAATTAAGGATAGAAGGGAGTATTGCATTATGTCTCTTTTACTGTATTTTTCTAAATATTTTCATTTGAGTTTTACAGAAATACATGTAAACATGTCCAGGTAAAAAAGGTCTCTATGCAAATCTGGGAAAGAGAGAGCTAGCACAGGAGCAACCTCTATGGGCTTTGACACTCTCTTATCTACAGACTGTTGTTTTCATCAGTTTCTATTATAGCTATTATCGAATTTAAGATCACAGCCCTTTGGAGAAACTGATTCATTTCCTGGAACAAGCAACTCCTGTTCTTGAGAGCAGTTGCTGAAGTAACTTTAGGGTCAAAGCCACACAGCAGAATCAATAACAATTTAGCACACAATATTTTTCCAAGGCTTAATTTAATGGCTGCTTAACTCACCAAGTTTTTACAGTCTGAGAATACTGACTGGACGCTGGATCAAAATTATTCAATTTACTTTTCATTAAACATGTTATTCTGTTTAACGCTTTAGATGCCAGGGTTTGAGTTAGGTGATAAGGACTTGGTGAAAATGTGTAGCAAAGAATATTTTTGCAGTGATTCTAATTCATGTGTTAGAAACACTATGCAGAACATAACACATGTTTTTCTGCTAAAGCAATCAAAATTTACTGGGTCTGGGTAATTCTAGGAAAATAAAAATTCATATATACGCATTATATATGCATATATGTGTATGTATGTATGCACATATTCTAATGTTTGTTTAATGTATTCAATGAAGCCAATTAAAAGTATTTCAGTCTTCTAAAATCCACATTTATACCCAGAGGTTACTACTGATGTCCTTGGCCAGAGACCCTTCCTTCTGCACTGAATGGCAGTTGGTGAAAGTACTGAGAATAAACAACTGTTGAGTGCTCAGGCCTAAATGCGACATCAATATCACTCTCTCCATGGTTCCAAGAGCACAGCAGAAGAGGTAGTTGAAAGAGGATGGGAAAGAACTCTGTGAAAGAGGTCTTCTGGCCATGGCATGACTGTTGAACTCAGAGCATCAATGGTTAGCAGCACAAGACTTACACAAGAATGTGTCCGACATTCCATCNTGGACAGGGAATGGGCTCATTAGGCTCTGCCCCCTGTTGAGGACCTACAGTCACATAATACTTGCTGGGATAGGGGCAGGCACATTCTTCAATGGTATAGTCACTGCTAGGTTGCCCTTGCTTAAGTACATAAATGCTCAGACATCCATAGTTATGCAGTTAACTCTAATTAAATTCAGTGGACAACAAGAACGACATGAATATTAAACAGGAATAGATTTTGTATGGCGAAAGGCAGAAAAGGAAAGTGATTATTAAGATCCTCAATTATACATGTGGTGATAAAGCACAAAGTAGGAATCTCATTTTGGATTTCATAAAGTCAATAAGAAACTCATAATCCAGCAGTTTGGGGTTCCTCTCTACTTTCTACTTTTACAGGGTCTTCTGGTTTTAGGGACCCCAAGTAAGTGGAGAATTAAGCCTATTGATTGGTACTGAACCTCCTACAAAATACACCTACACCTTACAGTTCCCTTTTCCATGTATTTAAAATGGGTTGATTTTCTCTTCATGCATCTTAGAGAACAAGATGCACATGTAAATAGACTCATTCTGAGAATGCCTGAGTTTCTTTGTTTTTGTTTTAATATTTTGAATTTTAAAACCCTGCAGGTTATCTTACATAACATTTGAAAGTTAAGAGGGCATATTTTAGTTAGTTTTAATTACTCTCCACTAGCCATGTCTCCTTTTGTTTTCTTCTCTCTCTCTCCTTTCTGTCTCTATCTTTCACTCTTTCTCTTGTCAAATAGGGATGACTATTTTAAAAGGAACAAAATCCTATTCAAAATTCTATAGTAAGGAAATATGCATGGGACAACACTAGGCCCTCTGAATGTGGGTGAACATTGCATGGCTTCATGTATTTGTGGGTCCCCTGGAAATGGGACCAGGACTTATCCCAGGTACACTAACTGGCTTTTTAGAGACTATTCCCTATGGCGTGATGCCTTACTCAGCTGTGATGCAGAGGGGAGAGGCTAGGTCCTCCCCAAACTTGGTATGCCAGCCTGTGTTGACTACCCAAGGGAGGCCTTACCCTCTATGAGGAGGGGATGGGAATAGAATGAGGGGAGGTGGGGGGAGTGGGAAAAGGGGAGGGACGGGGAACAGGGGTTGGTATGTAAAAGGAAAGAAATTTTTTTAAATAAATTTATAAAAAAATCAAAACAAAACAAAAGAAAGTGAAAAGAACATTCAAGTGTGTGCTTTTATTTAAGAATGTGCTTCTCATTTCCAAGGAGGTATTCTATATTAGGGAGGATTTAGTAACAGAAAGGACAGAAATGGCTTAAGTTACAGTTTCCATTTTCATCTACATCTTTCACATAGTTACAGAGGACCCTCCAATTTGCATTTGAGCACTTCATGTCAGATACGGGGTCATCTCAATGAATCATAATGACCAGGAAATGGTATTCTTTCCTCAGTAACAACAAACCAGATGAGTCATAGTTCTCTCTGCTATCTTTGAAGTTCTATTTATATGATACACACTGAATAAATGAGTAACTGAATAGATGAAAAATATTAAAGGTTAAATATTTCTTTGTAGCATNTTTAAGTTTAGTATGTAAAACTTATTGACTATGTTTTAATCTACTTTTTTCTTCCATACACAGCAGAAATTTCTACTAAGTAGACATCTGTGCTAAAGTGAATACATATAATTAATAAAATGACAATGATATTTTAAATGATGCAATGTCTATGATAGATCTTAGAAAAATTAAGAATTCTGTACAGTGATGATTTCTTTCTCTCAAAGAATGATTAATCTAATACTATATACCAAGAAAAAAAATAAGATAAATTTTACCACAGCATGAAATCTCTAAATATCATTGAAAGATGAGTGGTAGCAGGTATTTGCAATAATATTGATATATGCTACCTTCATATTTATTAAAAGAAGAAAATATGTGTAGCATAATCTAAAATATACTTAGTTACAAAAGGAAATTTTGTTTGTGAGCCTAGGCTGTAGAGGCTGAGCCATCTTTCTAGCTCAGCAACTGGAATTTTATATTAAATGTTAAATGGGCTTGATTCCAGTGTCAAAGTCAGCTCTGTGATGTAAGATCAGTTCTGTCCCTTATCTTTCTCCTATTGTTAGATAGGAGATATTTAGATAGGAAATTATTAGATAATCCATAACAAGGAAATGAGTTCATGTTCTTCAAGCTAGTCTCTTGCTCTCTATTGCACTCCATTACCTGTATTATCTAAATCTAGTTACTCAGTTCTACCACTTTGATTATTAAATAGCTTATGTACTGCAAACTTTGAATTCAACATAGAAATCATAGGAACCACATTTGTATTTGAAAGGCTCTGAAATTGCTGAATAAAATCATCACAGGAAACTTCTCTTGGATGACAAATTAATAATAGATGATAATGTTTTCTTGTTTCAGATCCTTTGAAGACTTACTTTGTGCTAGAAATGACTTACAAGGGTTTCTAGGAAACACTGTCTGTACTAACAGATGAGAATTCTCCCAGAACTATGAACTGGGGTGACTGTGTTGTGTAGAGGGGGAACCAAGCACAGACAGAAGAGACAACTTACCCAAATCAGACCGCTGAAGGTGGTGGATGCAGAACCCCTAAATAGGCTCTCAGCATGTACTCTACAATACAGGAAGACCATATCTGCTTTAGAGAGCAATATGAAAATTGACAATAGATGGGATTTCTTTTACTGTCATTCATTTCATAAGATTTTATCTCCATAAAATTCCAAATATGAAGCCATACTTTGAAACCCGTCTCTACCCATCACACTGAAACAGTCAGAAGGCTAGATCACAAACACTAGTGATCTAGACCTTTATTTAGCCTTTTCAGGTATTAGGAGAGAAAACAAAATGATCAGAATATTTTTAAAATACTTCTGAAACAGGAGCTGTAGTGCAGCGATAGAGCATTTGCTTGCCTGGTCGTATGCTGAGNCCTAGGTTGGAGCTTTAATGACTGTTGAAATAAATACAGCAGCTAACACTTGTGTAAGCTCATGTACATACTTTGAAAGTGGGAAAAATCAAGCATACAATGTCAATGTTTGTTGGATTTGTGAAGATAAAAGAACAGTGGAAATTCACAATATTTTGATTACCAGTTTATACCCCAAAGGAATCAATGTTAGGCAAACTCATCCCCTACAAAGCACAACAGAGCCGGAAGGTGCAAGGCCTCGTTCACCACATGGAGTCAATATACCTAGGGCAACAGGAGCTTAGTTTTGAACCTGAGGACCTTCATTCCCCACCTTAGTTTTCAAGGCTTGTTATTTGTTAGACAGCAGATGCACCCATTTCCTTACATTCCAAAGATAGCCATTCTCACGTGCCTAAAGCGACAACTGCACCTTCAGTTCAAGACTCAGTAACCTCACATGCACTTGAGTAGTAACGGAAAGGAAACAAACACAGATGACATATGACAATTGGCTTCTCCCTGATTTTCTCTCATATTATCCTTATTTTCTATGAAATGTTATCACATGGTTCTGTGAGCACTGGTCTCCCAAGAGAGTCCTTATCATATAAACAAAGGGGATAAATGCTTGGGGAGAATGAAAAGGAAAGGGGGGATAAACACAAGCAAATGAAAACCCCCTTGACCTGACGTCATGGAAAAATAAACATAAAGACACTAAGATGGAAACAAAATAGTGCCATGGTTTACATGTGGGGTTTGGATGGAATCTAGGGCTGTGTTCAATTTATAACTCACCATCTCAAAACCACTTCTTTTCATCCGCCTGCAGGACTTGAGGTAAGTACGGATACGTTTCCTGGCACGCTCTTGATACTCAGGGAATTGTCGCCTGCATGAGTCAATGATAGCCTGGATCTTTTCTTTGGGCTGCTTAGAGATTGGGACCATTCGGTCCAAGTTTTCATCTACAAACAGCCTGACAAACATCTGTTGGCAAGAGGGAGACAGAGGAGAAGGGTTTGGAGGACTGCTCTCTTCTGTTCCTAGCTTCCTGTCTTGATTACCGAGAGGAAAATAATTCTTTTTCTGGTTTATGCACTGGAGAATTTTGCAAATGGAAAGCCAGAAAATTTAAGCAAACATTCTTTTAATGTCTAAATGGTTGAATTAAGTATATAAATATATATANAGAGAGAGAGAAAGAGAGAAGGATAGGGAGAGAGAGAGGAAAGCAGACAGACAAACAGACAGAAAAGAATGAAAAAAAAATCAGGAAATAACAGTAGAATCAGGACAGCTGAGCACCCATTACATCTGCTTTTAATGATAAATGGGACTGAGACATCGCCACACTGCACAGGGGACTCATCTCTAAGAACCAACAGTTGACTCTTTTGTCATGCACAATTAAGAAAGCAAAGGAAATAACTGATGACAAACAGGCATAACCATCTGAGGGCTAAGCTGAGCCCCCTTCAGCCTAGGCAGACGTGCATACTCACACAACACAATTCCAGTTCTCAGCACCCACTTGGCTTTAAAATTCTAAACAAAACACAGCAATTCTGGGGTCTGCTTGTCAAAAGTGTTTCATGTACTTTAAAAATCCTTCTGAAAATTAAACAGACATGGTTCTAGAATATTCACATTGACCAACAAGCAATGGCATGAATGTGACGTGGTCAAAACATAGCCACACAATGTGGGGGACTCACATTGAAAGCTTTCAGCCTCTCAGCTTCCACGCCATCTGTCTCGTTCACCTTCTCAGAATCCTCATGTTCATCATGGTCATCTTCATCCTCATCTCCTCTGTTGAGTGACAGATCCTCTGCGCCCCGGTCAACACTCTCATTCTTGCCAGAGTCATAGCTGGAGTAGCTGTGTGCCGGAGACTGGAAAGAAAGGGCGACATTGGCATTTTTCAATCCTCTGCCTGAACCATCACTTTTATTGAACACTTCACTTTTCATTCCAATAGTTACTCGAAAATCATGTTTATGGTTTTGTAATTCTAGGTCTATGGCATTTTAAAATTTTGATCAAAGTTAATTCAAATATATTTAAGAATTCATTTCCTCCCCTACCCTGGTACATTTCAAGAGTGTCTTTAGCAGCACCTAACAGTTCCATCTCTCCATAAAAGTCTTATTGAACTTAGTGCTTCAAGAGTAATTACTGTTTCTACTCAATACTTATATCAATAAAAGGAGCAATCTGTAATTAATATACAATGGAAATATTGAGTCATATTGCTGGAAGTAGATATGACCTCAGTGCATAGCCAGTCTGGCTGTATTAATTTTCTTTGAACACACAGGAAACTGAAGAAAAAGAATACTTAATTAATTTGCCCAGGAAAAGACTTTAAAAATATTACTGAGAATAGGGGTATTAATTGCATGATACTTTAGAATAGATTTGTAAGTTATCTATGAGGTATCTTAAAATATCATCCAATTTGCATATAGTAAAAGTACATGAAGCTTCTTCCTAACTGCTGCATTTATTGCTTCTATACCTTAGCATCTATTAAGGACATGGTAAAGTTAAAGCCAGATGATTAAGTGGGTGCACTGCATATTTCAACATAAGTAATTAAAAATCTGAAAATGAAATATTTTAAAATTCATTCTCACATAGTAATAGTTGATGATCTCTGTAGAGGCCTATTTGTTGGTTCAAGTACCAATGCATCTGTATGTAAATGCAACCATTCTACATCAAGTAAACAGATTTAGATTATTTGTAATTTGGAGATACTTAATTTTTATATATAATCACATATTTTTTTCTTAGGATCTAGTGATTAATTTGAGAGCTAGTTTGGGAGAACAACCTGAAAGGAAATCTATGTGTATATTGTGATCAATGGCTTAACTGGACACTAGGTAGCTGGACAAGTGACTGTTATCCAGACCCACTGATACCAACAGTTACCAAAGGCTACTGAGATACTAAGCAGAGATGCAATAGAGTTTCAAGATTATCATTCTGTAATTGGTTTTTATTACTGACACAAAGATTTTCAAAGATCTCAAATACCATAAAACAAATAATGAACATTTTGAATACATGACAAAGAAGAAATTAGTGCTTATAATTAGCCTATTGGTTGCCTCTGAATTTACATCTATCCAATGAGGAGCTTTCATCATCCCAATTCTTCAGATAAAGAAANAGCTTCCCAAAAGCTAAACAAATGTGTCTCATCAAGACAATTGTATATGCTCATTTGAGTTCAGTTCTGCCTGAAGCCAAAAGCTGTAGATTAACTTTGCAGCTCAATACACATTCTTCCCTCACTCTTTTCTCCTCTCCTCCTTTCTGAAGGAATAATAGAAAAGTTTTATGTAGTGTAAATATTAATATTAAAACTAATAAATAAAAAAGTTCATTCAGAAGCCCTTTTACACCTAAAGAAACAGCATATTATTTCTACTTCCTTCTAAAATAGTCGTCTGTGATTTAGAACTCCTTAGGAAGAAGTGTTGTTACCTGCTATACAACTTCCACATATGTAGTGTAATTAAGTAATTAAATAATTTATTATTGTTGTACCCACTTCTTTGTTTAGCTGAATAGAGAAAAGAAATGCAGCATCATTAATCATAAACAACTAGGTTTTCATTCATAAGACACACGTATTGAAGGGAATTGTAACAAGGCTATTTTTCAACTTTATGGATAATTATATTTTGGAGTTAGATACATGAGGAATAGAGAGCAACAAGATGGAGGATGTGAGCATAGGGGAACGGGAGGTTCGAGTAGGAACAGAGACACAGTAAGATAGCAAGGAAAGAGATACCATGATAAATGAAGACATCATGGG
>LZPO01108206.1:79249-89538 GCA_001675575.1 Neotoma lepida | reverse complement strand
CTAACTATGTGAATAATGTCTCCCCTCAATAAACCTTTATCCACTAAACAATATTTAACGAGCTTTGATTTTGTGCCGGGCATCATTCTAAGGCGTGCACATATAACNTAATTGAAGCCATATAAACTGATGAAGTAGCTTTCTCAATGCTACATAATTGGCAAATGAAGTCAGGATTTGAACCCAAGCAGTATCTTGATAACTGATTATCTTAACTGCAGGTTTTTTTCTCTGACTATGGAATGGCCATTTACTGTTACAATGTATATGGGAATCAAGTCATTGTGTTTCTCAGTGCCAATTTCTAAAGAGAATACCTCTTGGATGTGACAGAAGCCCACTACATCTTTTAATATCTAATGATACATTCGGTTTAAAATATTAAAGTGATCATACCCTCAGAAAATCTGAGAGACAATATATATATATAGTATGTGTTTTGTGGGGGTTGGAGGTGTTTAATGTTCTACATTCAAATGACGCAGAGGACTTCACATGCTGCTCTAGTAATCTGCATGACTGAATTTCACAGGAGAACTCGCAATAACACACACACACACACACACACACACACACACACACATATATTGTAAATGGCTTAATTTGGACTAGCAAAATGGTTCAGCAGGTGACAATGACTGCTGCCAAGCCTGACAACCTGAGTTTGAGTTCTAGTACCTACATGTTGATAGACTAGAACAAGCCTAAGTTGTCTTCTGACCTCCATAAGCACACTGTGGCCCACACATGCACACACACACACACTCACATACATACACATAGAAACACACAATAAAGATAAATGTCTCTTTTCCTTTTTATTTATTAAATTATTTTTTTTCATTTACTTTACATACCAATCACAGTTTCCCCTCCCTCCTCTCCTCCTGTTCCCTCACCCCCACCTCCCATCAACCTCCCTCCCCATGCATTCCTCCTCTGTCTCCATTCAGAAAGGGGCAAGTCTCCTATGGGCTTGAACAAAGCATGGCACATCGGGTTGAGGCAGGACCAAGCTCCCCTCACCCTCACCCCCCCACCCCCCTGCATCAAGACTGGGTAAGATAATCCAGCATGGGGAATGGGTTCCTAAAAGCCAGATAAGGCTGCAAAGACAGGTCATGTCTCGCTGCTAGAAGCCTCACAGACAGACCAAGCTATGCAACTGTCACACACATGTAGAGGGCCTAGGTCGGTCCTATGCAGACTCCTTAACTATTGGCCCAGAGTCCATGAGCTCCCATGAGCTCAGGTCAGCTGTCTCTGTGGGTTCCTCCCTCATGACCTTGACCCCTGCCAGGCTCATACAATCCCTCCCTCCATTCTTCAGCAGGACCCCTGAATCTGCCTGGTGCTTGGTTGTGGATCTCTCCACTATTGCTAGGAGTCTTAGGTAGTAGGGTCATCTTGGTGGATTCCTGGGATTTTCTCTGTTACCAGGTTTCTCCCTAATCTTGAAATGGCCCCTTCTATCAAGATATCTTTTTCATTACTTTTCCCCTCCATTCCACCCCCAAGTCCCAACTGGCCTCCCGTGCCAAGCCTGCCCAACCTCATGTTCCCAATTCCCTCATCCCACTGCCCCTAGTTTACCCAGGATAGCTCTTCTATTTCTTCTTTCCAGGCAAATTCATGAGTCCCTCTTTGGGCCCTCCTTGTAATCTAGCCTCTCTGGGGCTGTGGATTGTAGGACATCAAAATGCCAAATAATTCAATTAAAAAATGGGGTACAGATCTAAACAGAGAACTCTCAACAGAAGAAGCTCAAATAACTGAAATGCACTTAAAGGATTGTTGACATTCTTTAGTCATCAGGGAAATGGAAATCAAAAGGACTCTGAGATACCATCTTACACCTGTCAGAATGGTTAAGTTCAAAAACATTGTTGACAGTTTATGTTGGAGAGGATGTGGAGTAAGGGGAACACTCCTCCACTGCTGGTGGGAGTGTAAACTTGTACAGCCACTTTGGAAATCAGTATGGCAGTTTCTCAGAAAATTGGGAATCAATCCACCTCAATATCTAGCTATACCAGTCTTGGGCATATTCCCAAAGGATGCTCAATAATATTCCAAGGACACTTGCTCAACTATATTCATAGAAGCATTATTAGTAATAGCCAGAACCTGGAAACAATCTAGATGCCCCTCAACTGAAGAATGGATAAAGAAAATGTGGTACATTTACTCAATGGAGTATTACTCAACTATAAAAAAACAATGACCTCATGAAATTTGCAGACAAATAGATGAAACTTGAAAAAATCATTCTGAGTTGAGGTAACCCAAATCCAGAAAGACAAACAAAAAAGTATGTACTCACTCATAAGTGGATATTGAGATGAAAATAATTTCTTAAAACTAAAATCTACGAAAATGACTGAATACATAAGGATGGTAATAAGAATCCTACATAATTCCAATGTCAATTTCATGTGTCAACTGAGTAATAAGTTGGTTGAATATTCAATTAAACACAATGCACAGATATGTCTGTCAAGAGGTTTATGTGTAAGAATAGTATTTGAATTTGTGGACTTGGTAAATTAGATTTTCCTCCCACAGTAGGTAGGTATCATCCAAAGCTTTAAGGGACACAATGGACAAACAGTGAGAGAAACAAGGAAAATTCTACCCATTGTGTCTTACTGCATGAGTGGAGGCAAAGTGAGACTCACTCCAGAGGCTTTCTAAGTTATCTGACTTTTGAACTCACACTTAACAATACAAATAGCTTCCCTAGTGGTTTGGCTTTCAGATGAAAGGATATGAAACTTCTGGGTTCCCAAAATTCACTGAATCATGTTTCTGTCTATCATCCCCCATCTCTCTCCCTTTCCCTCTCACTGATCTCTCTATCATATCTATGTTTTTATTTATCTATTGATCGATTGATCTGTCTGTCTGTCGTTCTGTGTGTCTGTCTGTCTGTTTATCTATCTATCTATCTATCTATCTATCTATCTATCTATCTATCTATCTATCTATCTAATCTATCTGTCATCTATTCCCTTTATGTTTCCCTAATTTTGCTGATTTTGTTTCTTTTGAGAACTCTAATACAATGTGTTATCCATGTTAGTAATGGTTTGGTTTTGGCTCAGCAAATTGTAGAAAGCACTAGAAAAGTAAGTCCAGGACATTCAGATACCTCTGGTAGGGTAGCACTAACTACAGGGGAGAATGCTTGGTTCTAAAATCAGAATAAGTTGCAAAAACAAAGAAAGAGACATATGTAAACACATATCATGTGTGAGACTGCCATAGACCTTGTGGTAGCTCCTATTTCTGTCTCATCCCGATACCTTTCCCTTTACAAGGAGCCTCTATTCCAACAAAGGCATGCATTTTCAACTCAGTCTTTACAGGAAGAGAGCTTATTTGAGCCTGGCAGTAAGTAGAATCCAGAGGAGCTGTGTGGCTCAGACAATGTCCTTGTAAGATTCCTGCATCAAGCTCCAACTGTGCTTCAAATTAAGCCCTACACTCTTCCACTGTGGGACATCACACATACCCCACTCACTCAAACCACTTTTATATCTTGTTTAAGCTTGAGTTTTATTAACATAAGTCTGGAGTGGTACAGAGATCAGTCAGTGCAAGGCCAGCTTAACAGTATAGATTTCACACATGATATTTAAATACATAGATGGACCCTGCTAAGCAGATAATAGCATCATAAGAAACAGGAAAAACTGTCTTCAAATCTGTTAGCACAGTAAAATGAATCTGAATGACCTCTACAACAGGGGATCTTAAAGGGCAACGTTCCTTTAATTTCTCGTCAATGATGACCTATTCATGAGGTAGTACAAGGATTACACTAAATTACTCTGCCAATAGCAGAGACACACTTAAGCAAAATTACTGACTTTAATGGAGGAGTTAAGTTATAAAAATTGGCTGTTTTTGTAGTTTGAATTACTAGCAAGGTGAAGTTACCTGAAGTAATAAAATATATATTCAATAAGTTTTCAAGGTTTCCCTTTAAATATATAAAGCACAGTATATTTTAGGTGGCACTGTGCAATATTTGAAAAATGTTATGATGTATTTGCCTGAATCAAATAATTCAGTAGTTCAGTTTTTCAACACAGGATGTAAGGCATGCAGTCTTAGCTGTCTGATGTACACACTTGGAATGGGGAAGGAATTACAGTCAGTCAAGATAAAGAAAGCCCAACCCTTCAGACAGGAAAACATACAATAAGTTTAAAGCTTCAACTGTGTGGCCTGCTGTCAACAAACTGAATCTCTGAGAGCTCAGAATTCTATTTCTGGAATAGAAATTCTTGCCTCTCTTTGTGGAGGACCTATCAATTATGGCAAATCTGATTAAATTCACTGTGCTCAGAGACGGCTTTGATGTTTAAACTGTGAACTCCAATGAAGCCTACTGAGCATCTTAATTCTAATTTTCCTTCAGACCAGACCAAGACAGACATGATTCCCTCCATCTTCTTTTCTTCACAGCACCTAACACATGTTCTCCTCATATTGGATCCAAACCTGCTGGGAATTTCCCTTTCTTTCACAGAAACTATTCCANGTTGAATAATGACGGTGTGAATAAACTGGACTGACCTCATGGACTGATGCCATAAAAATCATCACACACCCCCAAATAATTCAAAATACATCAGCCATTTTATTCAGAAATTTGCTTTGCCAGAATAGGGATTTTGAATGATCACTGCCTTGGAAACTTTAATTTCAATAACTGTGTTACTACTTGAGAGATAAATATAGAAAGTCTAAATGAAGGCATAAAAATACAAACATTTCAAGAACTGCATTTCAAGAAAAAAGGCATGCCTGGTTTTCGCTAAAGACAAATGTTAGTTTAAGTGGATAGGGAGAAATCTTAGCCTTAGGTAAAGTCTGTTGCTTTTGCCAAAGCATCTAGCTACGCTCAGGAAAGACTTTCTGAGCACACATTTGCACTTTTCTTTGGCAAGAAATTCTGCTCTTATAGTACCACCAGGTTTGGACTTTGAAGCATCCCCATTGTCTTGGAATTTACTCTGTTTGCTTCCCCCTATAGCAAAAGCCCAGAACAACTGGGACAATACTGTCATGGTGCTTGGTATGAGACACAACTAGATCTGTAGTTTCTGAGATACGCAACCAATGGAAATACAGAGAAATGTTTATTTGAAGAAGAGTATGAGAATTGAGTGCCAGACATCTACAATTTCCATGATTATGACATGTGTAAGTCTGCCAGGGCACTGAGCATTATGCAATCAACAATGAGACTGTTCTAATAGGCTATCTGTTGCTGTAAAAAATGCCATGATCAAAAGCAGCTTGAGAAGAAAGGGTTTGTTTTCCTACAGGTTAAAGTCCATCACTGAGGGAAGCCAAGACAGAAGGCTCAAGGCAGGAGGCGGGAGGCAGGAGGCAGGAACTGAAATACCATGGAGGATACCACTTATTGGCTTGCTCAGTCTATTTTCTTATACAGCACAGGCCTACCTGCCTTGGGATAGCACTGTCCACAGTGGGCTCTGATATATCCGTGACAGGAACAAAGCAAAACAAAACAAAACAAAAACCCAACCTCACAGACATTTCCAAGGGTTAGTTTGATGGAGGCAACTTTAGTTAAGGTTCNCTCTTCCAATACCCAACACACAGTACAAATAAGGAAAATGTTAAATCAGTGAATAATTGCTGTTTACTTTGGACTTGTACAGATAATTTAAATTCATTTTTCAACATCTTTTAATAGCTATCTTTATTGATCTAAAAGTTATGTGTTTATTACATAATGGTCTTGTACTCTCATAATCACTGAAAGTCACTCAAACATCCCTGAAAGAGGTGCACCTTTGGGTATGACACATAATAAAACACAAAACACCATTCAGGAAAATATGCCAATTAAGCAGCTAATGATTCCATTGAGAAACAATGGTTTACAAGTGTGCCTGCTAGACTAGCTATCCTAGCATCTCTGGAAAACTGTTNAGATCAGCGAAGGGTCAGCTCCCATCCCAGGAAATGACTGAATCAGACAAGATGCAAATGAGCCCTCAGTGTTTGTAAACATGACTGTTGTAGGAATAGGATGTGCAGGCCAGTTCCAGGACCACCCATCTAGAGCTACTTTCCCCTTGCAGGAAATATGGAATATGGCCACTGATAGAATAAGTTAAACAAAACAAGAAAAAGCATATATAGAGAAATACAAGATAAGAGACAATGTGCAGCACAACTAGCTCATTCTAGAAACACACAAATGAGAGATGATAGAGAGTGAAATTGAAGAGATAGTAGAGCAAACAAAGCCAGAGGCTCATGAGTCAAATAAATTCAATCAAGAAACATATATTTTTTAAAAGAAAAATGAAAGTATTTTACTATGGATGAGGTACTAGATCAGAACCAAATTATTAGTTTTGGTGGCTGTAAAACATTAATATTTGCATATGAAAACTGTCATGTAGAAAATTTCTGTATTTGTTAGAGGTTCAAGTTGAAGTATTGAGGAGTGAAATGAAATTGGCACCTATGTTTTGGTTTTAAAATCCCCCAGAAATAATAGGAAAAAGATGAAATATGGAGTGTCATAATCATGTTTTTTTAATTTTGAATATTAGTGGTTCTTTGTGTTATTATCTCCATTCAACAAACACTTTAAATAAATTTTCATTTTGTGAATTGTATGTTTATTTCTTATCCACTTATTCAACAACATTTCTGAGAGGTGGTTGTGTTTCTAATTTCACAGGATTGACTGTCTCTGAGTTTGGGACCATCACAATGGCTATTGGGGTCCAGCCCCTCAGTAGCCTTTTCCCAGGGTCTGTGGAAGAATCTACAACCAGCTGGTAATCTAATCTTTGACGATATCAAATGAATCTATGTACCCAAAGCTCTTTAGTCCATTCATTTTATCCTGAGTCAGTTCTCTGTCTATACAGCTTCTTTTCTGCTCTCTTATTTGGCTCCTTTCTTGCCTGATTCTCTCTGCCTTTTTCTGCTGTTCCTTCTANGTGCTATCTTAATTCCTTCATCTAGTTCCACCCCATCTTGGTTCTCGTCCATCTAGCTCTTCCCCATCTTAGTTCCTCTTCATCCTTTGTTCCTCTCTTTATTCTTCTAAGTTCTCACTCTTATTCTTCCCCATCCAGTTCTTTCCTATCTCTTTAGTTCTTCCCATCTTATTCTTTCCCATCTAGACATCCTCCATCTGGTTCTTCCTCCTCTCATTCTTCCTCATCTTCCATCTCATTCTTCTAGTTCTCAATCTAGTCCTCTCAAGTCTCTGTCTTCTAGCCCTCCTTTCAACTCTGAGGTTTACAGTTATATACCCATATAATAGCAATGCTCTGGCTAAGGCAAGGTCACCAGGCTTGAATTCCTTCTGGGTCAAAGGAGGGGTGATAAGGTCCCCACAAAGAGCAGTAATTGTCAGCTATCATTTACAACCCAAAAGGGAGTGACTAATGGGGAATAGAATCAACTGAGAGTCAAATTCAGTTAATATCTCAGCAAAGGGAATTTTATGTGCACAAACTATATTCTTAGAAGTGGCTAGGTAAGGTGTTAGGAGTCTATCAGAGATGCGTAAAAACAAAACTGCCTTATTTTCCTTTGGCCCCTTATCTGTCCAAGCTATCTCGGCTGCCATCATTTTCTGGCAGGGCAGAAGAGTGCACTCAGTAGCTAGGCAACCTAAGTCATAGCTTGAGGTACCTAATAAGTAAAAACTTCAGTTCTGAGTTAATTGATCTAGAGCAGAGATAGCATTTGGGAGAAAGAAGGTTATGCTTAATTAGCAAATCTGCCAGGCCTTCTCAAACAGATAGTCTGGATGCTTAAGTCTGTTCTTAGAAAGTCTAGGAGGTATCTCAGATAAGATACTTTCATCCAGAGAAGGTCTTAGCCGGCTGTTGCTAATGACGATAATTACTCAAAGGCCTGAAGTTAGGGAGCTTGACTGTCTGTTGTTAGCACAGTTGGAGAAAGTTATACAAATCTTTTAATTGTACAGGGGAAATTGTACCCAATGAATTATCAAACATACTGTTATTAGGAATGGAAAAGCTACAATAGCATANGAGAAATTCATAGCAGGAAATGGCTAATATTCAAAAGCCAATATCACCAAGATAAAGCCAAGACTTTGGTTCAGCTTGGGGAATCTTTTCAGGTCTGAGCCATTGAAATAGCCAGATTAATCAATGCCTTCATTGAAGTGGCTTTTATGAGCTTTATCACTTTTTTGATATCTAATTTCTGTCCAATCCAACATACACTTTAAATCTTCTCCCAGTGTGATGAAACAATCTATTCTTCATTACTTGTTTTATTTCTTACCCATAAGGAAATACTGTATTATTTGGTTCAAGGCCTTTATATCAAGACACTTTTATATGAGAATGGTGCTCCTTGATTTCAGTTTTCATATCATTATTGATTTTAAACACACCATTAGTATGTTAATGTCTTCTCAACCCTCTACTGTAAAAAGAAATATAACACATAGAAAGTCTTCATGTTTTCTAAATTAAAAAATCTGTATTTGGTTATTTTACAGAGGATCTAAATTAGAGTTTTAAACTACAAAAACATAGATACATAGTGCTTATCTTGTTTGAAACATTAATAAAAATAGCATAGAAGTTTACAAATTAACTGGTCAATGGCTGATACCAATTTGACAATTTCTCTATTTTTCCATGCTTGAAAATAATTTTTGCATTAAAATTGTGAGGAACCTCTGCAACAAACACTCCATCAAGATTTTGAAAACAAAATTTCTAGGTTTTTTATAAGACTGGTTGAATGAAGTTAGACCTTCCTACACAAAAAGATACCACAATATGTATCAAAGCAAAGATGGTGTAACTCCTGACATTTACATATGGTTCACTGACCAAATATATAGTGCTTTTTTAATTGTTGATTTTATTTCCTCCTGTTCTATGCTTTATTATTAGAGTCTTGAATCTCATAATCTTCTTTATGTTATCTGCACCATCTGTATTATCATGGTGGAGGTAATCTTATCACTTACTTTCATAACTTCTCCACTGAAATTTAAATTTTAAGATTGAAAATTTGAAGCTTATTCCAGTTTATACTTTCTGATTTTGGTTTCTTACAATCTACTTCTTTCCCTAACTGTTTGAATAGAATTACCAATAACTCTGAAGAAATATATGTGATTAATTTGAAATTGAAGGCTCTATATTTTAAAATCACANCTGAGTTATTTTGAACTACAGAGAATCCTTACACTCTATACAGAATTATTGATAAATCTACATAAAAATGTTTTCTTACTGGAAAAATTATACCTATGAGTCATATCATTGAATCAGCAGCAATTCTATGTAATTTGTTCTTGAATTGCCGAGAATCAAATGGGAAGACTCTCTATTTGATGTAATATTCAAACATAAAGTGAGATAGACAAATTATATGTTTATGTCATAAAGACACAGACATTAAAAAGAAGTCTACTTTGAGGGATTTCAAAAAAGAAAAAAGAAAAAAAAGGAAAGAGAGGGGAAAAAAAGAAAGAAAATGGAAAGGTGATCTATGTCATAAATGTTTCCCTAAAGTCCAGATGTTGAAGGCTTGGACCCTAGTGCTTGGATCTGCTGCAAGGTGGTAAAAACTTTAAGGAATAGAGCCTCATGGGAGGAAGTTGGTCATAAAGGTCATGGCCTTGAGGGGGATGTGGACCACATGCATAGCCCATCCCTTCCCTGGCTTCTTGGCTGTGATGGGGAAGTGATGGGATTGTCTTTCTAAGAATGTGTTGCTCTGATTGGTTGATAAATAAAGCTGTTTGGCCAATGGTGAGGCAGAATAAGGTGAGGCGGGACATCCGAACTAGGGAAAGAGAAGCAGAGAGCAGAGCTGGACAGATGCCATTCTGCCATCTAGAAAGCAGCATGTAACGGCACACAGGTAAAGCCACGTGGAACACTTGGCAACATAGATTTATAAAATGGGTTAATTTAAGATGTGAGAGCTAGCTAGCGAGAAGCCTGCCAGGGCCATAGTTTAAAAATGNTATAAGCCTCTGTGTGTTTATTTGGGTCTAAGCGGCCGTGGGAGCCAGGCGGGAGCAGGACCAAAACCGGACAAACTATTTGTCTACAAATGGCGCCCAACGTGGGNCAAGACTTTCCACCTAAAAATTGAGAGAACTTAAAAACAAATTCTAAAATTGAGCTAAGAGCAGCTTTCTACTTCATGTCTCATGCGGCCGCGAGATGCCACAGCATTCAGGCTTGAGTGCATCATGGCGGATTCCTGCTGTGGTA
>LZPO01108206.1:46930-62235 GCA_001675575.1 Neotoma lepida | reverse complement strand
AAAAACAAGAGAAAAGTGATTCATCATTCACAACTCCTCAATGAGTTTGTCAGCTGACTTCTCATCAACAACAAGAGCTCATGGGTAATGGTGCTTTGTACTTAAATGTTTGACAAAGAGAACTGTTCACTAACAATCCTATATGCAGCAGCTGTTTAAAAATGAAACGCTCCAGAACTTGAAGGTAAGACCTTCAGACACAGGACTTAGTGGAATTGAGCTGAACTGACCTGAAAGTCTTGAGGACTGGCTTTTCACAGTATTGGAACGTGCTATGTAAGCTGTTAAAGGAGAAAAACAATCCATAGCTCCACCCACCTGTAAAAACTGTGAACCAAAACAGAAACAGGGCTCAAAAATATTCACAGGGATGCAAAAGTGTCACCTTTATGTTGGGGGAAGCAACAGCTATCTAATTGAACTCAAGGCCCATTCAACAAGAAGAAATTCTTGTCTGGTACTGCAAAGCCAGCCCTACCACCCAGGGCTAATGAAGTCATGGATCTTAAAGAAGATCCCAGTACTGCAATTTCCCTAAACTAATATAATTTCTAACTGTATTCTAAATACTTTATGTCCATAAATGGCTGAAACTCTCATCTCTTCAGTACAGCTCTCTCCCAACATATAGAGACTATGACATATATCCATAGCTGGTTGCAAATGCAGAGAACAAGTGACTGTGAAGTGTCCAAGCCCAACTGACACATCTGAAATGCAAACCCTATGCCTCACACTTAGGGAACAATGAGGAAGAGGAGGCAGAAAGATTGCAGGAGCCAGAGCCCCAGTTAGCTGTTAGTGTTCCCTGAATATGACATGGCAAGTGTACCCATGTTGAGAATTATCTTACCAATATGGTTGCCTAAACAAGAATTGCATAATACTAGTTGACATATCAATGCCAACGGGGAATTCTACATGACAACTCCTATATAGAGNTACTGTGGTCAATGGCTGCTGAGATAAGATACAGTTTTCTCCAGGGATGAACTACCATAAAGGTTGTCAGTCCTAAGTAGCCAGCCCTAGATACATGTACATATGAGCAAATATAAATGGACTCATGGGTTATATATACATGTGAATACATATATATGTATATATGTNTGTGTATGTATATATGCGTGTGTGATATATATGGATATGTGATAGTTAAAGAAGATACCATGAATTTGAGAGACAGGGTAGGAGTAATATAGAAGCAGTGCTTATGTGAAGTTCTCAATTAAAAGAAATGTAGGGATAATAGATATAAAAATAAATAATGCAAAAAAGTGAGAGAAACAAAGATTTCCAGATATACAAAAAACAGAGGCTATTATTTTTTACCTACAGAATTACTTCATAAAAATTACAAAAGGAAAATTTTTATGTTGTAAACAATTTTAGAAACTAAATCATATCCATACACATGGAAAATAAATTACTACTCATTACATAATTCCAAATGACAGTGTGCGTGAAAATTTATTTCCAGACTTATCTAAATGGATAAATACAACTGTATAAGATGTGTTATTGAGTCAATAACATATAGAAAAGCCATATACTTGTAACAAGAGCAAGAAGGAGATTGATGGGAACCTAGGTTTATGCAAAATAAAATAAGATAGTAAAGTGCATTCAGAGGAATGAATAANAATTAGAAATAAAAAAGCTAAATAAGAAATATTATAAATACATACTGGCTCCTGCTTCCTTCCCTCATATTCAGTAAAATTAATAATTTTGTAACATAATAGAAGAGTGTGCACAGTGCTTATATCATATAAATGTAAAAAAATAGCATCTCTGTACAAAGGAAAATAGGAAGAGGGAAACACCACAATGTCATTTGTCACATTGAAACTGAGTCACTGTCATCTAAAGCTTATTCTGATATAGTATACTTAGTAATAAATAATGAATCAAAAATGAAATACCCTAAAAATGAACAGAATACTTGAGTAAGTCAAAATGATGATGAAAATATTCACTCTGCAAAAGACAAGGGAAGAATAAGAAAGATAAAATCCTAAGACATATCAAAGCCAAAAAGGAAAAAAATTCAGCTTGAGAATATATTCAACAAAAAGTCCATAGAACCCGCAAAGGTGATTTTAACATATATTAGAAAATAGAAAAGAATGGATTGGAGGATTAGTATTGGTAAGATGGCAGTGGTTTAGAGATTCAATTAAATTCTTGTGAAAATCTCAACTAGATTTTATAAAAATTAACAAGGTGATATCAAAATTTATGTGAAATTACAACTCAGAACAGCCAAACCTAATTTTAAAGAACAAATAGAAGGATTCTTTCTTCTCAATTTCCAAACCAACTGCAGAGCTCTCATTAGGAAGACAGTATGTGTATGAGCAGATGAGAATGAAGAGCATAGAAATAAGCCCAAGTGTCTCATCTACCGATCAACAAAAGGCCGCTCAACATCACAAGCCAAATTCTTCATCAAGGGATGGTAACAATGAAAACAGCATTCAGTTGTGGTGGTATTTTATCTATCTCTCAATAAAATTTATCTGAGGATCAGAGGAACAAGGTCAGTCGCTAGCCTTGCAATGTTAGAACATGCCCTTAATCCTATTAACTAGCAGGCAGGATCTGTCTGGATCTCTGTGAGTTCCAGGTCACGCTAGAAAGAGTCAAGCATGTAGACACACGCCTTTAATCCCAACATCAACCATAGAATTCTGGAGGTCTATATAGACAGACAGGAAGTGATGTAGCTAGGCTGAGAGAGTCAATGGGAGAACAGAACAGAAAGGGATATAGACGTGGAGATATAGGAAATCACACACTCTTTTGGAAGCAGCGGCATTGGTGAGGTGAGGCTGGTAGGTGTTCCTAATTCCTCTGATCTCTGTCAGACTTTCACCCCTATCTATCTCTGCTTCCGTGTTTTATTTAACAAGATCATTTAGAAATTCGTTTACATCCAATACTGTAAACAAGAAGAGAGTTAGTGATGAACATCACGGCTGCAGGTTGAGCAATGGATTTTTTTTCTCTTCCTTTTACTTTGTGTCTTTCACATCATGCATTTCCATCTCATTCATTTCCCTGACCCTTAGTATCCACCCTCTGCCCTTGCAACTCCCCCACAAATAAAATAAAATTTAAGAGAAGAAAAGAGAAGGAAAAATCAGTCTTGTCATGGAAACTGTAGTGTGACACAGTGAGTCATGTAGCAAACACTTTCGTCCAAATATCTTTACTTGCAAGTGTTCATTGCAAAGAGTCCTTGGTCTGGTTCAAGGCCTCTGGTTTCTGCTACATTGTCGATGCTGGGCCCTCACTGGAATTCCTCCTGGTTATCCTGCTGTTGCCTTGGAGATCCTGCAGCTTTGGTTCTGCAGGTCTGATCCCTCCATGTGCTCCAGCAGGTCACAGATGCNTGGATGTTGGGGTGGGACAACTCATAGCCTGATTCTGGGCCAGAGTAGTTGCAGGGTTGGTCAGCCTGCCAGCTCTTCCTTGTCCTTACCACCAGGGTTAGCTCTCCTGCATTGCCCTGGTGAGTTCACCCCTTGCAGTGATGAGCAAGGGGCAAGGCCAGNTCTGTTTTTCATGTCTTCAGGGTCTGATCTCCCACACCTACACCTTCAGGGTCAGCTCTACTGTGTTGTCCAGGTGTGGCACAGGGAATGCGTTTCACCAAAATTAAAATCATTTGTGACTCAAGAGATACTATCAAAATAGGGAAAGGACCAGCCACAGAATGGGAGAAGATATTGGAACATCATGTATCCCATGACAGTTTATATAAAATATACAAATAAATCATATAACTCAATACTGGAAGGAGAAATAATCCAGTGAGAAAAATGCCAAAGAATCTGAGTAGAAAACTCCCAGAAACACACACACACACACACACACACACACACACACACACACACACACACAAAAGTAACTCTGCAAAGAGGATATCAGTCAGGGAATGGAGTCAAAGCCACAGGGCGATTCTACTTGAAGCTCGCAAGATGGTTAAAATAAAAGAGTAGAGGGCAAGTATTTGTGAGAATATAGAGAATCCAGAATTGTCATTCAGTGCAGTTTAAAATGCAAAATGCCACAACACTTTAGAAAATCTGCTAGCCTTATTTAGAATGAACAGAGCCACCACGTGAACATGTAAGTTTACATCAAATATGCGCCCAAGAAACATGGAGAGGTGTATATGAACAGGACCTTATACACAAATGTTTATAGCAAAAACAACAGTCTCAAAGTGAAAAGATGCACTTGTCATGAACTGATGAGTGGGAACACAAGATATGGTCCTGTNTGTTTAGATCATGGGATGCTATTTGCTCACGGGAAGGAGTCTAGTACTAATTTGTAATATGAAATAGCTAAGTTATGGAAATGTACTAGGAAATGGAAGCCTCTCTGCGGAGATGACTTGACATCAATTTCAATTGATGTGGTACATAGCATAATATTCTATGGTAATTTTCTGGAAGGGAGATTATGGGACAGGCTAGTAGATCCCTTTCTATATGAGGAGAGATCAGCCAACCTCATTCCAAGCCACACGAAGGCACTCTTTTACCAGGAGTGCTCCATGGATTGTGTACTTCTAGATGTTAGGCACACCAGGGGGTAAGATACAGGTAATGAAGAAATGACAGAGGCTGCAAGCAAAGGCAAGGCCCCTGATTTGCTTGTGTGGATGCCATCTACTACATAATGTGCAGAGGAAATGCTTGCCTTGAATTTAAAAATCTTGAAGGAATTGACTTGAAACAGAACATTATGTCAGAAGCAGAGACAAGCACAAGGCTGGCAATTTTACACATTACTCCCAAACATTAAATTTAAAAAATAATGTTTTATTCATGGGCACAAATAAAAATGCATTTGGGCTTGGTGTCTCTCCATGTCAAGTGTTTAGGAAATGTGCTGAATGCATGAATTAACAGTGAGTGCAGGGGGTGCAAGGCCAGGACACTTCTGCAAATTTACTGGGGGGCAGACAGCACTGACTGAGTCTTGCTCAAGCTGCCTCCTGACAAGAACTTATTTTCCTCTTCAGCCTTCCCCCTGCATTTCTCATCAGAGTGTAATGTAAAAGACATGTGTGCAGGGAAGGCACAGCAGTCTTGCTAACATGGTTTCAGAAACTCTGGCATGGATTTTATGCTATGGNCTTTGGTGTTCATGATGCTACCTGGTTCAATACCATCATTTTCATCATATCGAAATAGAAAGGACTTAACAAAATGCTTTCTCTCATTGCCTTGTGAAGTTTAATGCTGATTCATTCTTTATTACACTCATAAATCAGAATGGATTTGAGAGCTGTATCTCGAGGATATGAGAAAAGAGAAATGGTCTTTCATTAAGGCAGCTCTGAATGTGGGTATAATATCCATAGAGACTTGTGCTAATGTGGACTAATAGACAAACATGTCTTTGAATTCTCGTTGGGGACACAAGTGTTCTACCTGTGCAAATTGGACCTGAAAGTTTGAGGGGAAACTCATGATAATGATTGTGGTTGTGACGAGGTTAGCTGAGGAATTATGCTTCAGTTCTCTTGCCCTGTCCTTATAACACAATTTTTAACACTTCATTTTCAAAATTGGCATTNTGCAGAAAGAAGCATCAGTACAGGAAGCCATCACTGAGTGTATACCAGTGCAGCCAAAGTTAAAGTGTTCACCACATACAGCATAGATAGTATTTATGTGTCATTTTGACAGGGAACATCCTTCCTGACCACATGGATTATGTGGGTAACAAACTGACTTGACTAGTCACTTGCCCTTTGTGCTACTTTCATAACTAACAAAATTACAGAAAATATGACCTTTATAATCAAACTCTCAAGAAGCTGGCCTGAGTCTAAAATAACAGGAAGCTAGGTAAGAGGCCTATGAAAAACAACCAGGTCTGTAGCAGTTATAGCAGGATGATTTCAGAATTTATTGATGTGTGTATATTGCCACGGTCTTTGTACTGTGCTAGTAGNGTTGTGATTTCAACTATGAACAAAACTGTTGTACTTGACCTATAGATATTTACATTATTGAAATTGTCATGAAGTGAGAGATTTAAGTATGTTTTATGCTATTTTCTTCCTATAATTACTCATTATTTTCTACCAAAATCATACGTATGTGTGTGTGCCCAGTTATGTGTATGTGCCCAGTTGGAACTGTGACCACTTGTGTGTGCATGTATGCTCACATATGTGTGCATGCAGTGCATTTGCTTGTGAGTGCATGTGTCTTGGAGACACATAATTGTTCTGTAGCGATGACTACATTTTTTGTTTGTTTGTTTGTTTGTTTGTTTGTGAGATAAAGTCTCTCTCTGATTACAGAGTTCGCTGTTCCAGAGACTGGCCAGTGAGTCCTTGGGATCCACCTGTCTTTGTGGTCCCAGAACTGGGGTTGTGATCTTGTGCTGCAATGCCCAGCTTTCTACCTGGGTGATGCGGGTACAAACCTGGTGCCTTGTGCTTGCACAACAAGCACTTTGTCCACTGAGCTAGATGTTCAGGCTCTGGAAAATTCTTGTTGAAAATTTTTAGTCTGAATCAGTCTTTTGTGAGGAAAATCCAACATAGAGCTAATGACTACTGTAAACAGATAAAGATCTCAGTGCCCCATCATGCTCTGGAGACCTGGTGAGAGACTCTCAAATTAAACAGAAGAGTTGTGAGAGGATTCAAGTCTGGATGCCTGACCCGTGATCTTCCTCAGGACAGCAATGTATATGTCATTTGCTATGGAGAAGGATGACCTAAGGTAGTACAGAGACAAAAATCCTTCAATAATAATGATAACAAAGTTCTCACAATTCAACAAGACTTTGAGAGAATGGCAGACCTGAAGTTGGGTGCATTTCCTGAGAACAGGGAAGTCATTTAACTGTGAATGCAGGAAACAGCTGAGGCAAAACATGAAGGGTTAGACTCTCAGGCACAATGTCTCCACTGAAAAATAATTCTGAAAATCTTAAGGGAAAACATATAACTATACAGAAGAAACATAACCTTAAAATATTTTTGGTTGTCACTTTATTCCAAGGTGTCACAGTACACACTATAAAATCCCTGCAAAATTATTCCTACTTGTAAAGCACAATTCTTCTCAGCATCACCATTTCAAATCAGATATGCCTCAGCTCTTTGTAAAATGTTAACTTTAACTTCTAAAAGTCCTGTATTTAATTTTAGCATGGCTGAATCCTTATCAAGTTCCAAAATCAGGAAGTAGATTTTGTAGTTAGTTAAGTTTTTAATGCATGTAGTTTTTGATTTTATCTTGTTGAGATAGTTAACTGATTCAAAAAATACTTCCTAGAAATTATNCTACACGCTTATTTCACAGAAATTGATAGCTGCATTATCTGAATCAATATAGGAAATAAATATGCAAATGAATATTTACAACTTAATATTTGAGCAGCCACCACCTTAACCACCTAAACCTTGGTCCCTGAATTTAATATTTAAAATGATACCATGGAAACTGGTAAATCACAGTAAATAAAGCTACACCAAGCCAATGAGGTGTGTGTAAGTGTGAGTGTGTGTGTGTGAGTGTGTGTGTGTGTGTGTGTGTGTGTGTGTGTCTGTGTATTGGCATGAGTAGATAAACGAAGCAACAATCATGATGAAACTATAGGAGAAGGTTCAAAGTATTTCTTGATGACCCAGATTTATTCATGGAGAATGGTAAGTTCCTAAGCCTGGAACTAANTGTGACACTTGGGCACTGAGTGAGAGCCAAGGGTACTGCAGAAGCAAGGACTGTGAGAAGCAGTGACTGCCAGACTTAGGAGTCAAACAGGATTGCAGGGGGTGATATCTAGCTAGAAACTGACTCTAGTAATTTCTGCTACCATCCNCTCAGTTGCCCAATGCTGGAAACTAGACAAATGAACATCTTGATTAGACTATTTTATTTTATTTTTTATTTTTTTATTTTTTATTTTTATTTTTTTTTTGGTTTTTTGAGACAGAGTTTCTCTGTGTAGCTTTGGCGCCTTTCCTGGAACTCACTCAGGCTGGCCTCGAACTCACAGAGATCTGCCTGCCTCTGCCTCCCGAGTATTTTAAACAGTTGAAATGACATCTTAATCCATTTGTTTCACACAGTTCCCAACTCAACAGTCACAAACGAAAACCCCATCACANNCTCTAATAGAGACAACATCAANTTCACAAAAAAAGCCTGTGTAGATGTAGTTCTGTATTCTTCCAGACTCAACATTGTTATTATCTACCTATATTTTAATTCTGCTNTGCATTATTTTCTTCCTTTCTCTTAATGTTGACTATGCCTGAAATTAATCGTTCACCTTAGATGCAGGCTTATTGCCCAGCTCCTGCTCATTCACCAGTTCCCTGCTGAGATAGTGTTTATTCCCCAAGGTGGTCTTGACTCTCCAAATCCAAACCATTGCCACCGTGTTTCTACCGCAAGCTCCCTTCTCAGTCAACCTGTAAATTCTGTCAGGAATAGCCCAACCCAAATAGACTTGTGATGCCTCCAAGNAACAAGGACGGCCTATTTTCTTCCATTATTGTATTCTTTTGGTAGTCCTTGGTGTAGAGACTCAATAAATATTTGTTACTGATGAGCAAACTATAAAACAACATATAAATAAATTTATTATTNAATGAAAAGTTTCTATATAAATNTTAAATCAGAGTTTCTAATATTCCTAAAATATTCATCTCTACTGTCTATTCATAAATAAAAATCAGGACATGATAAGACAATTGGAAAAGCTAATCTCAGCTGGTATTCTAAGATCTCCATCAGCATTAACCCTAATCCTCCATGCAGTCTAATTTCTACTCTGACAAGATGAATGAAAATATTGTGAACAAGGAATAGTGAGCCAAACTGCACATATGAGTGCCGTGGGAAAGTAACTGCTGCTAGAGAGAACATGGTTCACAGTACAGTCACAGGGGATGATGGAGAGTTCCGGTCCTCTTTAGAGAAGGTGGGGAAAATGCTATCCCTGGTATTGGAGAAAAGAGCATATTTACAAACCAATGAACAGTGACCCACTCTAACAGCCCTGAAGTTCAGGCACCTCTGGCAGTGAACACCTTCACCAAAGCAGGTGGTGCTGAGACTAGGCAGCTGATAGACATGTTTCTCAGCNTCAGAAACTGGGTCAGTGCTGATGGTCTGACTCCATCAGGAAACAGGCTGAAGCTCTGCCCACACAACTGTGGGTGGAAAAGCACCAGATGCAGAGACAGAGGAAGAGAGAGGGAGCAGGAGTGAAGAAGGCACAGCAGTAGGAGGTGGGGGGGTTAAGATGTTGCAGATAATTTGGATGAGGCATTTACAGGGGAGGCAAACTGAATTGAGTCAACTTTTGAAGAAATTATTGGAGAGCTGAAATTTTATATTGTGACACCTTTTTGTTTTATGTTATTGGATCTGATAAAATCGAGGTCTTTAGTATTTTTAAGTCCAAGCCCCTTGGGCACTGCAGTTCTTTTGAATTTTGCTTACATACAATTCATTCTCTGCAGCTAACTAAGCTGAAGAAGTCTAGTTTGAAACAAAAGATGATAAAGTTCTTCACCTATTTAGCAACAAAGCCATTGTGAAATGTTAAATTTTTACACACACTAATCATGACTTATAGTCAAGTTTAAACCTTTCGATCATCTTTCCTAATATTGGAATTCCTCAATGATACTTATCTCGTGCATGAAATACTTTGAGAACAGACAGTGCCTTGTTTCCAACCCATCACCCCAATTCTCTGCTCTCATGAGGCACAGACATAATTTTGTTGTACTTTGGCTTTTACAGCATTTACTCAATGATTGAGTTCTGAAAGTCATCCTCTCTTTGAGCTTCCTAAGGACATGTGCAGAAAAATAAAGTTATCCTCTTGTTTCTACTCATGTTTTTCAGTGGTCTGGAGCCCTTTAATGGACACAAGCATCTTCACTGTTGAATTGTTTTGTTATACTCTATTATTTATGTGATTGTGTCACTCAATCAATGGTTTTTTTCAAGAGTAGAAATTGTTTTTTACTTAATATCAGCATCTTCCTTTTCCAACATGATAACTGGGATTTTGTATCAATGTTTCTTTAATGGNTAAAATAACATTTTCCTCATCATTTTTGCAAATTTATTATTTTGATGATATTAAACACCTCACCAGTGAGTCAGAACTGCATGGTCCTAGAAACTAGGAATCATTTCCTTCTCTCTTTGAGATAAAGACCAAACTTTTTGCACTCAGTGGAAACTATTTACTTCATTTTTCATTTCAGTCCTGCTTCTTCTCTTGTTCTGAGCATGTACCAAGTCCCATCATTCACCAAATTTCAGACTCTTCCTCATGCATAATCTGCTGCATTGCTTGCTGATTTATAGTTATAACTTAAACAGTGGTCTTTAGAATTTTCTCCTGGATCCACTCTAAACATTTTGAATATCTTTTTTATTTGATTTTGAGTTTATCTGTTATATTCCTAGTATTTATCTCAGAGATTTGCACAAATATATTTTGTGCAATGCAGACTAGCCCCTTATTTTATGAGCAATTCAGGTTAAAAAGAGACTAATTCAGTTTAGTGACAGCTGAAGGAATCTAAATAACTTCCTTTTTCTGCTTTATTTTTGAAAATTGTTTCTTTAAAAACCCAAATAATATAATATACCTTAGCAAAATATGTCCTGACAATCATAAATTTAAATTCCCAAGCCTCCTCTGAAAAATGAGGCTTTCTTTTCTTGCACCGTGCCTCCTTATTAATTCAATGTTACAGCATCACTCCACCTGTCATGGAGTATGTTCAATGTCTCTCAACATTCCTTGGTGTCCCTGTAATCCAATAATGAAGCTTTGAAAGCTGGAGAGTTAGCCCAGTTAGTAAAGTGCTCGCCATGCAAGCATGAGGACCTGGATTCAATCCCCAGAACTGATGTCAAAAACTTAACAGCTAGTGTGGTCTTGCACGCATAGGGAAAATGAGACAGGCAGAACACTAGGATTTGCTGGCTATTCAGCTTGACCTAATCAAGAAGTTCCAAGTTTCAATGAGAAAACTTATTTCAAAAAGCAAAGTGGATGGTTCCCAGGAACAATACATGAGGTTGTCCTCTGGGTTTTACAGCATGAGTACAACAAGGTACATATGCACCTATACACATACAAACATGTGTGACTACACACACATACACACATACACACATACACACACACATACACACACACACACACACACACACACACACACACACAAAAGCAAGATTGAAGATTTGGATCACTCTGCCAAGCAAAGGACATTGAGAACTAGGGGTGTACCCTGAAAGCAGTGGGTGGGGTCAAGAACACATAGCAGAAGTAGGAATTTATAAATATCAGCTATTGCCATAGGCCAGTTATGAAAATNAAATATATAACTGTAATGAGATCTTACTTTCTTTGGTTATAAATATGTTTTGTATATGCTTACACATTAAAATATATTTGATTTCCTATTTTTTGTATTTATAACATAATATATTGACTTTATGTCAGAATTTGGTACTATTGATTTTATACCATAAAATACCATTTAAGCTACTGGACAACAAGATAAGAATAAACATCACTTGAACATTTTACTTCTTCTCAAAATAAGAGGCTAGTCTGTTCAATATTAAATCTAGAAGGGTTACTGTTTAATGTTATGCAGAATTATGACCTGGTTATTGTCATTTCTTTTGCTTTAAGCATGGTGTAAGAAGATACAGGTGGACACTGGGTTGATAAGAGGTCAACCTTTGATGGTTATTTTTATGAACCAACTTGACTAGAATATATAACAGAAAGCTGATAAAGCATTGCTTTCTACATGTTGGGGCAGGGAGTGATTCTCATTTACTTGGCAAGTTGGCTGTAGAGTATTACATCATAAGAGTTAGAAAGTATTATCCAATCATTGAAGACTTGAGCAGAAGACAGGAATAATGAATCTATACTTTTCAGGAGTTGGGCATCCATCTCCTCCTGTTCTAAGACACTGGCACTGTTCAATTGAGTTTCATCCTTCTTTCTTGGACTAAAACTTATGCCAAAATCCCCCCTCATTTTCAGGCTTGTGGAGTTGGATTAGAGATATCTCACTAGCTTCCCTTGATCACTATCTGTAGTTGTCATATCAGGAACTNCCACAGTCATGTGAGTCATCTTTTACTAGATATATCATATATGTATCTATCTACCTTCTATTTTACATATTTTATTGATTTTGCTTTCCTGAAGAACCTTCAGTAATACAGAAGGCATTCCTAGGAATAATGTCTTAGTTAATGAAAGTATAGAAATAAACATNATAGGTGAATATTGTGGTTTTAAATTTTCCATAAACATCAAGATGAAATCAATAAAAGATGCTTAATTTCTTTATATAATTGTGGTTTAAAACTCACAAAACTAGCATTATGATGTTACATTCATTATTGATCCCCAGTGCTCCCCAGTTTGCTATAATGCCTTCCTCCTCAACCCCTCACACTGNAAATCCATCTCATTTAAATCACTGTATGGAAAAATATTCAGTGAGGAATCTCTGTTCAGAAGGTAAATTGTACCATATCACCTGGAATAGGACGNTCTAAGTCCAAAGACTGGTACTGGTGAGTTTAACAAAGCAAGGTGACAATGTGAAGACACTGCTATCATGAAAAATCAGATGGGATTAAGAGCACAGTAACATAGTCCAACATCACCGCTTGTCAACTCAACAAGCATTTGATAGGGAGTGAACCTCAGGCATACAAATTGTTTCAGCATGTGAACATGGCACAGTCACACTGTCCCTCTGTCCCTGGCTTACATAGACCTCTCCTAGAATTTCACCAAACAATGTTTTCTGGTGGAATTAATTCTGACTCACGGTACCAGAGAAATAGCATTTTAGTTGGACAGANTCCAATGAAATCAGGAATATTTAACAAGTAGAGATTCTAAGGTATCCTGGGATCTGTTTCGTAAGTGCATACAATTCANAGAAATATGCNATAGGATTACTGCCTCTGGAAACAATTAGTTCAGATATCTGCACAGNAAGTGGAACTAAAAGAAAGGATAAGAGCACAAGGGAAGAAAAAGAGAAAGCAGTATTTACTCCCCTGAAGAATTTAATATACTTCTCTATGTGGCCAATCTCAGGAGGTGATTTATAGGCTACTGAAATGTGTATTGAGTTTCCCAAATAAAATGCATGAGTTGAGAACATTCTTGTCATTTCTAGAGAAGCTCTAAATTCTGGTGCCAGTAGGAACCACTCTGGCAACAAATGCCTACAAAAAATGTATTCCATCTTGCTCAGACTTCATAGCTGCTTACAGGTTAAACATTATTATTCACAGTTAAAAATGAAGACCTACTAAGTCATAAATATGATAAATGTGGCTTTCTAACTAGGAAGTAAATAGGAGCCGTATTACAGTAGTTGAGGGCATGACATCAGTCAAATGTCTTCCTGCTTATCAAGAGACTTTGTTTTGTGTGTTTGTTTTTTGATCTCACACACACACACACACACACACACACACACATATTGCACTTCACTTATTCTCACCCCACTCTCTCTTATCTTCCTCTCACTTTGGTCACCCCACTCCTATAGATCTTAACATGGCTATTGGGTTGGAACTGTCTCTTGAAGCCTAGAGGTCTCACATTTTGTATGCTAGTAAAATTAATGANTGTCCTCACAGAATCCTTCAGTTGTCAGTAGATCAAGAGGGAGGGTTAAGGCCCCATCAGCTCATCCTCCACCCATGACTGGCTGGAGATAGGCCCAGCCTTGCATAGGCCCGGGGCAGATATTTACAGTAGCAGTGAAGATAATGTTCAGTAACTCTTCTTATCATTGGATTCTTATATTCTGTTTGTTTCCTCTTCTTCAGGATTATCTTAATTTACACTGAAGTTGTAGTGGTTTAAATGTGAGCTAAATTAGAGATTTTTTTGATTTACAGGGATTTTATTTTCCTATATGTAAAACCTGGAAAAATAACAGGTTTATTTCTTACGGACCATTGGGAGGGTGGCATGAGATAGTTCTTTAAGTAGTTCCCTAACTATTGTAATAACACAGAACATTCTACACTCATTATTGGTCNCTGGGACAAATTAATTAGTTCATGTTTTTGAGCCCATTAAGTCAAGCTATCCTCTTGGCATGAGTAATTCAATAGCTCCCTTTCAAAAGTATAAAATACATGACAATAGGGGCCTGTGAGATGCCTCCATTGATAAAAGTGCTTGTTTCTCAAGCTCGAGGACATGAATTTACACCATGGGACCCATGNGACCCATGGAAAAAGAAGCAGAGACTAAATTACACAAAGTTGTCCTCTGACCTCCACATACATGTGTGGGGCACACTCACAATGGCACAATAGCTCACATGCACACACATTAATAATAAAGTTTAAACAATCACAATAATAATGATGCCAACAACTGCTTTCAGATGTGCCCTTTAAGACTGATTCTTGAATGTTTTAATATTAATAAGAATATAAACCCTTATATTGAGACAGTTGATTAATCTGCTTTTCATTTTTATTCTGTTATTCTTTTCTCAAATTTAGGTTAGTATTGTTCCAATGAGTTCTAATCACATCAGTTCCTATGAGAAATGTACAAATCATTTCAGATTGTTAAAACTAGAGCGTTTTATTATTCTATCTTAAAACTGTTACTGTTGCCAAGACGCCTACAGAAGAGAAGAATATTTTTAACCATTTGACCTTATTTCTAAGAATGAGCACAATTCATAAAGCACCCACACATAGACATATACACAAATCACACAAACCATGATTAAAATCCCATAAGAATAATAAGCATCATTCAGCACAAAATCATTTAAAATAAGATTGTTTTGAACTATAAAATAAAAAAGAAATCTAATGGTTGGTCCGTTTTGTGTCTTGGTAAAAAAAATTCACCTTATAACTTCAGTTACATTAGTTATGAATGCAAGACTGTGGTGGCTAAGGGTCACTTGGGTTTTCTATTGACCTAACTGAACTCTTGCATGTTTAAAAAGGAACTTAGAGGGCATATTTTGTTGCACAGGCAGAATTACAAATCCCATTCATCTTGCACTTTTCAGGACATAAATTATAGAAGACTCTGGTTTACCATATTTGTTATCCTGAGATAACAAATGTTTGATGACTAAGTGTGCTGGATATGGACAGGAGACTCATAAAAAAATCTGTCTCCACCCTGCTTCTTGTAATCACATCAGAATATTGGAGAAAATAAGCACATATGATGGAAAGCAGGGCAAC
>LZPO01108206.1:28794-41105 GCA_001675575.1 Neotoma lepida | reverse complement strand
GTTTTAAGTAATAACCTGAGCATAGCGAGGTTGCAATTTACTTTAATATAACTATCTAGAAATTAGATAACATGTCTGAAAGAGGTTTTGGATCCATTACATCTTTCTGTACATATTTAATCTACAAATTCCAACTTGAATACTGACACTTCACAGTTCTCTGGCATCCCTAAAGCAAATTAGTGATGAAGTCCCCAGGTCTCCAAAGCAAACTGGAGAATTTAATTGAAACTTTACTACTCATTCGCCTATCCAGTATAGAGAAATGAGAAAGTGATGCTCTTATTGTTCAAAATTGTGAACTGAGACTAAACATTTCACACTTGTACTTGGCAAATTCCCAGGGACTGATCCATAAGTAGATTACAGAAATGAAATACATTAAATCAAACAATTCCTGTATCAAATAATACACACATCATTGAAACATGGTTCACNTGGCTATATTGCCCCTGACATAATGTTTTGTGAATACACATGATGCATAATTATGAGTTTATTAGTAATGTATATGTGTGCTTCATCTTGATATTCATGACCTCGTAAAAACCAGCCAGCGATAGTAGTGGGATCTTACCTTGCTTCCATTTTCTCTTGCTTCTCGTTCCATCTTGAGGTCAGAGATTAGAAGGTTCTTATACTTGTTTTTCCCATTACTGCCTTGGTCATCTATCCTGTATTCTGAAGTTAGCTGTGCAGAGAGGGGGCTGTCGCTCAGGTTCAGTGGCTGTTCTTCCTGCTCCAGCCCAGTTTTGCCATCACTGCTGGAGTCCCCAGTCTCCCTGCCATGAGCTCCCCCTGAAGCGACTGAGCTGTGTCCCAGAGTCTCATTGCCATTACAGCTCTCTGCAGCAGAGTCATCTGTTAGGAAGAAAGATGCGTAGTTTGAGTAATATGCTAGATCATCTCCAACTAGCGCTAAGTTCTGATAGATGTGCANCAATTTGCCTCTGATTTTATTCAGAAATGTGATTTAACTAAGCAGTAACCTTGTTTTGAAGCAGCAATTATTTTTTAATCTAGTAAGNACACTAAAACATAGACATGATATCAAATAAAAAAGAACATAGTTCAATATCAAAAGCAATCTGAAAGAAAAGTCAATTTAACAAAAAAATGAGATAATTAGCAATTGTTTTGCAAATCNATTTGACTCCTCCATTAAGAATATTCAGGCTTGGGGGCAATTCACTAAGAAATGGTAGCTCCTAGCCAGGTGGATACATTGCTACATGCNTCATGGGTGTTAAGTATTAAGTAAAATATATTAAAACCACTCATAATCTTTGTCCCAGGAAGTATACTTCAGGGACTTTTAAGTGTAGACGGTTTAATCTTTGTGTGCAGCTCTGTGAAGTTAAAAACACATGTGTACCAGTGTGGAGCTGAATAGCAAAATGATTCAGAAATGCCAAAGATTTACAAAAATAGAAAAGAAGGCTAATAAGAGAAATAGTTAGAATATTGTATACTTACTCATATTTCATTTTAATATTTAGGGAAATGTGGTTCATAAAGTATTCATAGGAAAAGCTAGCTGGGTGGTTGATTTTGTTTCAATGTATAAAAGGAAAATCCATAGATAAAATTTACATAAAACAATTACAGTCTATTTTTCTTATGTCAACTTTACCATAGTCTATGAAGGGTAATGGTGAACAGATATGAGAAGCTGTTTCTTTAAAAGGGTATTAATGGATCTTAACTACAGTAATATAAATGAATAAGAGGAATAAAATGTACTGTGATTTTTTGCACACTTCTGGATATTATGAAATACACATTGTTTTGTGGGGTGTAATGGAATAGTTAATGTTTTTAATCAATTCTATTCATAGAAATACACACTGAAACTCCAAAACAGGTCTGTTTATTTATTTATCCAACAGATCTCTTTTAGGCCTACTCTGTATCCAGTATGTATATAAATACTTGGCCTATAAAGACTCTGCTTCCAGTGAGTTCACAAATAATTAAAGGGACAGAAAAGTAAACATAATACAGACAAATACAGTTGCTATCCAGGGCAAGAAACAAAGACTTCTGGGATTTTGGTGTTATGAATTGACTCCTGAAAATAAAGAACACCTGCCAGGTGAACATCTTAGGAATCTTCCTTGCAGGGGATCAGCACGAGCAAAGTCATGGCCAGAAGGTTATTTAGGGCAAAGGAGATGTATGAGATCATGGTGAACACCAAACACAGAATGGGAAAGAAGAGAGTGATAGAATAGGGAGTGACACATCATATTAGCAAACATGAGAATTGTAGATCTGTTTGGGGAGGTGACATGGAATTGGCAGGGAGGTGGCAGGACAGCAGAAAGAAGATTTTTCTGTTCTCATTTTGCTTTATGAGATGATACCTCTCTATGTAGTACACACCCGACTACAAAATTCCATTTTAGAGACCTTACTCAGACTCTTGTGAGGACAGTGGTATGAAGGGTGTAGAAGGAGAGTTGAGAGGGATTAGTTAAAAGAATCAGAAATCATCAAAGTTGGCATCTCTGAAGGCTGGGGTGGGCAGGGAGAGAAATAAAAACAGAACACTGAAGAGAAGAAATGGGACAGCCAGGGGTCCAGGATGAACACCAGGGTCCCAGGTTGAAAGG
The DNA here is from genome assembly GCA_001675575.1 of Neotoma lepida. Lineage (NCBI taxonomy): Eukaryota > Metazoa > Chordata > Mammalia > Rodentia > Cricetidae > Neotoma > Neotoma lepida. The sequence continues at coordinate 38,490 of LZPO01108206.1, read as the reverse complement.
AAAGGAAATGTATTTAATGAATTTAAATAAAATGACTTCAACAATAATTTAAAACAGTTTTGTGTAAAAGTTAAAACATATTTAAATGGAAAATTAAACTTCATTATACACTTTATATTTCTAATTAAAACCAGTTTATGAATAAAGAATATATACACAAGAATGCTCAAGAGACTATCCCAAACAACATAATGGCAGTTTCCACAGCTATTTATTTGAAAACAAAACCAACTTTTTAACAATGAAAAGAGTAATACTTTTAAATACAGAATTAAAGGGAATGATCTATAAAAGTAATTTGAAAAATGTGTGTTATTTTATTCTAATTGAAGCATTTATGCTAATACACAATGGGTTATTTGTTTTTTGTTATTTTCTCATCCAAAGAAAATCTAAAGGNGAGCACAATGGACATATTTAAATATAATTGTTTTCAATTATAAACACATAACTTTTGCTCACTAGAATCCTCTAAAAATACATCAGACATTGCCTGTAGGAAAGCTTTACCAATATCAAATAAATAACCTAAATATGTGTTACATTTTAAGCCAAATCCATGCTAGCATAAAGCAAATCAAATTTCTATTATAGTTAAAAATTAAACTTACTATATTTTTTCTTTAATCTGAGATCATGATATATAGGTAATACATAGATAAACTAATTTATATATTAGGTTGAATGAGAATTACCCTTTGGAAGAATCTTTCACAAATATCATTAAATTTAATTTCACATAAAATATAAGCAATGTGAGAAATATTTTTAGATGGAGTAGTTCACTCCAGATGTTACCAAGGTAACTAAACTCAATAGCTTTACATATTTGATTCCTAAGTAAATCAATGTGCTTTACAGAACAAATCAGTAAACTATGTTTATTTGTATAAGATATACTTATATATCTTGTAATTTAAGTGGTTAAAGGTAACATTTCATGATAAGTTTTTAAAAAATCAATTTTGAAACAAATTTTAGAGGTTTTCATTTAGATACATCAACANAGAACACTGAATAAACATTACATAGAGGATAAATGAACAATTTTTTATTGTCTTGCTTCATTCAACCACATTAGCAAATCTTACAGTCTGCGGTGTATCCTAACTTACACCAATTCATTGCTTCTTAACCGCCTTCTTAACCAACGCTGTTGGCTCCATCCCTGTTGGCTGCTGATGTGAAAGACAGGTTGCTAGACTGAGAAGAGTGTTTTTATTGGTAGTGGGTATCGAGGGGCGGGGCCTCGGGTTCTTGACTCAAGGCTGATGGGTCTTCTCTCAGGGATTCAACCTAGGAACCGTAGCATCTGAACCAAGGCTCTGTATTAAGTCTAAAGAAAAAAGAGCACTTGGAGCTTGGGAGAACAGGAGTGCCCACGGTACCTAGCAACAGATGAGAATGTGGTGACGCAATAGTGTGGAATCCACTGACGTGGGGAAGGCAGATGTTTGGATTTAATGTATCCTTAGATGAGTTTTGATGGAGTGGATTTAGTGTTGTGAGGCTGATATGCCTGCTAGCTTTGCTCTAGTTCCCATAGAAAGGTTGTAATACCAAGTGAAAGGCTATTCATCCTATTCTTTTCTCTTTCTCCCCATCCCAACCATCAGGTAGAAAGGATCTTAGAAACACTGATTGCCTTGAACACTCCCATCAGTGTTTTACACGGAGGTCATTTTAATGATAACCAACTTTAATGCTTAGCTTTCTCCCTATGTAGCTGACTAAACTTTAACACTGTCTACAGTGTATATGTGTTACTGTGCGTATCTGACTATGAATTCTTGAGTCTGTGTGTATCAGTGCTCTNTGTGTGTGTGTCTGTGCATGTGCGCGTGTTTGTGTTTGTGTGTGCGTGTGTGTATGTGAACACACCTGAAGCACCTGGCTTTTGGTCACTCTCCATAGCTCTTCAATCATGGCCTTTGACCAGCTGCCTTTAGAAAACAAACAAAAAAAACTCCATCCTTACTTGAAGATCCATACTTGGAAGCTTACTCCTAAAATCTGGGTTGGATACAGACTTTTTTGTTGTTTTTTGCCTAAATGCATTACATTTCTTCACTTAGGATAAGTTGTTCTTTTGATGTATTTTTGAATTTTTTTCATATATCAGTATAAAACAAACTTTAAATCCAAGTATAAATGTAGATAATCTTGTTCCAAAAGATAGCACTTTATAAGCAGAAGAAAAAGGATGCTTCACAGTTCTTTCTAAATCTATCTGCAAAGTGAGATCAGGTGCAAATCCCTTAATATCGTAGACGTCTTCTGTAATCTCATTGCACTGCAAAATCTAGACCCATGTGCATGCCTAATGGGACCAGACTCTCCCCACCCCCACTCCAGACACCCTTCTGCTCTAGAGCAGGAGGCAGATTATTCTCACTGTCATCNTTTTTTATCTTACATACAAGAATTTAAAGCCCAATTCCTAACATCCTGCACTCCCAGGAAGGAAAAATATCTATTAAAATGTTACAATCCAGTACCTGACCAGCTAAAGCAGGAGGATCATGGGTTTGAAACTTGGCTATCAAATCAAACCTTGTTTCAAATAAATGAATTAATTTTTTTAAAGTCCGTCACTTTTGTTTGCATTGCACAATGTTCTTTGGATTGTATACTATTTGACAAGATAACCTTGAATGTGTACAGAAAAATGAAGCCAAGGCTTAAAGTCAGAATAGTCACACCAAGGACAAATTTACTGTGGTAAATAAATGCATGTATGACAAACACTGAGAAGGTACAGAACACCAATTTGTAAATCATAAAATTGATTTTATCAAGACTGAGAAAATAATGCCTGCAGTTTTTTACTGAACTAATACTGCAGTAAGTGGTCTTGTTGCCTTTGTTTGGTAGCCCTTAGTTCATTCTAAAAGTTAGATTTAAATATAGAAGGCAGTATAGAGAATGCATAGATATAAGGTAGCTCCTTCAAGACATGTAAGTAAACAATGAAGCTATTTCTTATCTATCAAGAAAAGGTAACCTTGATTATTTATTTTGTATTAAGTATTCTACCAGGGGCTAGAGAAGTGGCTCACCTGGCATGAACACTTCAAAAAATCCAGCACCCCTAGTGGCTCATAAATTTCTATAACTCAAGGTCCAGGGGAGCTAACATCCTCATCTGTCTTCTGTGGACATGACATGCACATGGTGTATATACATATATGCTAGTAAATACTTATACACATAAAATAAAATAAGTATTAAAAATCAACTTCTATTAAGCACTCATAGTGGGTAAGATACTCTACTAGNCATGGTAAATCAAAGTTAAACCATATANAACTTTGATCTTAGTCCAAAGTAAACTGTCAAATCAAGAGTAGAACNGTATCTGGTTTCTGAGAGTCCCATATGATTAATATAGAGGTGAAATTAATATAAAGGCATCTCCAGGAGAAAGAAAATTACAAATATCCATGAAAGTGACAGTCATGACTATTTAGGCACAATTTAAGTCAGTAAAACAAGGATCATGCATACAGGTTTCAGGGAATGCCGGGTCAAGAGGGAGAGTTTGAAGAATTAAAGATTCATGCATATTCATAATGCTAATGATTGAAGCTTATCCAATTCAGGACAGCTCACTAGCAGCTCCAGAGACATGCAACGAGCTAGGAGTTCCTGCGTGATACAACAGGGATGTGGACTTCAAAGAACTATGNGTACTTTGCTATGGATTCTTGTTTCCTTGATGATTAAGTAAGTCTCCCAAGGAAGGAACTTGGAGAAATTCATGGATGAAATCAGTCGAGTCTCAGGAGAGGGCATTTATCTCGGTGTGACCTCTAAGCAACTATCAAATAATCCATGACAAAGCTGCCTCCCAATTCTAAGATGATTCAGTGCTGTACATGAACATTAATATAATAATTTCAGTGGCTTACTAATTGTCTAAAGTACAAAATAGTATTTCAATTTTACCTGTTGGCTTGTTTAGTTATTTTACAGAATTGAGATGGAAAATGATGTGTATACACATTTTAATTTTTTCAGTATGGCTTGATAATACGTCAGTTTTCACACACACACACACACACACACACCATGATGTCTTGGCACTGATGCATCCACAGACTCTAGAACAGATGTTCTTGAGTTAGTTAACCTGCCACTTAATTTGTCTTAAATTATATCTAAATAATCAATACCACTCATCAGTGGGAGTTGATTTACTTTCCTTTCTTGCAAGGCTTTCCTTTCCTTCATTTTCAAAATGTGTGTTATTAACCAAATTAGAGTTTAAATTTTCACAAGCTAAGCATTTTGCATCATTTTTTCCTTTCTCTATTTTCGTGTGTGTGTGTGTGTGTGTGTGTGTGTGTGTGTGTGTGTGTTTATATGGTGCACTGTGTGTGTACATATGTGTGCGATGCATGTATGTGTTTGCATGTTTTTGCCTGTTCATGTGGAGGCTCAGAGTTGATATGAACCAGTCCTGGTGTACTTCCATCATTACTCACAGAGGCAGTGTTTCTCAGTCAAACCCAGGGTGCCTCTATGTAGTTAGTCTGGGTAGTCAGCTTGCTCTGGGAATCCCCTTTCTCTACCTTCTGAGANGGAGATCATAGGATTAGCAGCATTTATGNACACTCTGGGGATCTNAACTCAGGTCCTCATGCTTGCCTGGTAAGTACAGTAGCTGCTAAGTCATTTTAGCAGACCCTAGACATTTTACATCTTATACATTTCTGTGCTCCTCTGCAGAACCTACTCTAGTTTTTCACACAAAACTAACATCACCGATACAGATAAAGATTCAAAACCAGATATAGATAAATAGTTGAACAACATCTTAGATAAGAGAAGGCAATAATCCAAATGTTGATGGTATTCATATACTTATGAAGCTATTTGCTACAATTCATTAAAACTAAGACAATACTGTAGACTATGTAATATTTAGCTTTATAAAGCAGACAATATTTACAAAGACAAAATACCATGTTAAAGTTCAGATGCATCCAAGACAATTATTGTATAGTGGCCAGTGTCTTCAAAGAATGCTGATACAAAACCATTTGAGGTATATTTACCTGAGAACACATTACATTGACAACAGAAACAAGACATTATCATACATTAGTACTAACTGGTCATTCTATTAGAAGATTATTTGACAGTTTCTAGAAGAAATGGCTCAGACTTTATCTTTAACTGCTACAAACTGGTAACTAAGGCACACAAACAATCATAGAGATTTAAAGTAAGTTATTCTGAAAAAGAAGTATTCTAATTGAGGCTAAAATTTATGCGACACAAAAGGAGTTGCCTTATATTGGTATTTAGCCCAGCAACAAATTAAGAGGGATTTTTTTTAACTGTGTCAATAANAAATCAGAAAGTACTTTATTCTTAAGAGATTAAAAGAAATAAAAAATAAATAAAGACCCAGCTGTAATAAGTTTATGTGTGATACAAATGCCTTTGGCCATATAGGAGCTTGGCTAGCTTCTCTTTGATCCTTGTAAGTGAATACTGTCGGGTTGGCTATCTACCTCACAGAATCTCCCAGGTGCCTCATGGGAGGGTGAATGAATACATGAAAGCAAATAGAGAAAGGGTGCTGTGGATATCTGGATCAAATCTTGGTTTTGTATGGAACCTGGGGCAATCCTTCATAGAGGACAAAGAGCAGAGCAGGTTAGGAGGTGTGTCCTCAGAAGATACCTGAAGCATCCCTTGTTCTGCTCTACAGAAGGGAAGGTATTATCAAGACAATTCTTGTTGCCAAAGAGAAGATCTCACTTAAGACATGAATAGCTTGAAATCTGAATGAAGAAATTGAATTTTGGCATGTACAGTAAAGCTTGCTCATCACCAGTACAATTTATGGTTTGGAACCAGAGGTAAAGTCTTGGGCTATAATCATTTTTGGGATATCTTTGATANCTGTCAAGTATTTCNCTCTTATCCATAGGTTTCACCTCCACTGGTGTATATAAATTAGTCAGCAAACACATCAATTAGCCCATCAATTATATATTGTATATTTCTGTTGTTAAGGAGCTAAAGAAAAATAAAATAAAATAAAATGCCACCTCACTTCAGGACAACAGGTCGTCTTTGTACAATCACTAGATACAAAAGCTGGAAAAAACTTATGTGTACTTTAGTTTCATCTGGAAAAAATGAAGCTGCAGGTGGCTTATGTNAAGTACTCATTACAAGTGTCTTGGGTATATGAGATTGTTCAGTGAAGTGTGATGGTGTCGTGTGTGGGTTAGCAGTNAAACNTCAGGTGTATAAATGACCCACAGGGAGAGCTGTAGCGTGTANTTCTCCTCCCAACTGACAAATGCTGGCTTTTGTAGGCATCTCTTCTTTCCACATTGGAGGAATGAGGGATTGTGAAGCAAAGGAAATGAGTCATAGGAATGTGGCATTTTCTAACTCTGAGAGTGTTGTTCTAGTTATCCTTACATATTAGTAGGTGATCATTTTCCCCCATGGGTTCTGTCAGATACTCTGCAANAGNTTTTCCAATAGGTTATCAACTTTTGTGTTTGTTTGTTTGTTTCACCAGATTAATCTGGTGAAACAGTTGTTCTTTTTAACCCCCACCCAGAAAAAAGCAAACNTAAAGTTTGTCTTACTAGTGTGGAATATTTCTCTTGCTTTGAGGAAGTCTATTGTCTCAATTAGCTTCAGATGGCAACTTGACACAGCACAGAGTTATCTGAGGGAACCTGAATTGAGAGATTGCCTTGATCAGATTGGTGGTGCACNTGTTAGTGGTATATTTTCTTGATTTCTAATTGATATGAGAGGGTCTAGTCTACTCTGGGTAGTGCCACCACTAGCCATGGAGTCCTGAGTTATATAAGAAAGCTAGGTGAACAGAAGGAAGGAAGTGAGGAGCCAGTGACCAGCATTCCTCATTGGTCTCTGCTTCAGTTCCTCCTCGAGCTCCTGCCCTGACCGCCCTTAATGATGGACCGTGATCTGGAGGTGTAAGATGAGATAAACCCTTTCCTTACCAAATTGTTTNGGTCACATTGTTTATCACACCAACAGAAAGCAAATCAGGACACACAGAAATAGAGTGACATCACCATCATGAAGATGATGGGATGAGAAATATCCTCCCCATGAACACAATGACTGATTAAAAATATACATAAATTCACTAAAATTCTAGCAATTACTTGAGGATGACCACACAAACACCTCAATCAAAGCTGGTAAGAATATCTAAGAAAACAGAACAGATATATAAAGTGAATGTTGAAGGGATCCAAACTACATAACAGAATACTTCAAAGTATTGAGAGGAGGGGGAGAGGTTATAGCTGAGGAGACAACACATTTAGAGGCCATGGAATGGGATATAATTAAGTAGCATATTTGAAGCATTTAATGTTTCTTCTACCTGCAAGGGATATGGAAAAGCAAAGCTTAGATGATATAGAGATTCTGTTTTTATACAACTTCTGAGAATGCATCCAGGGAAATTCATCCAAATGTTGAGTAAGTGCCTCTGTCTCAGAAGCATTTGAGGGGAACTATGGGGAAGGAAGCTCTTTTATCTATTTCAACTCATTTTGATTGGCATGAGGCAGATATTTAATAACTATTTATAGGCCTAGACTATCACAGGAGCTCACACCTCACTGTTAGTGTCTATATGAGAACTAGACTATGANTCTTCCTTACACGTTTCTAAACTAGTTTTCATATGCATTAGAGATTGTAATAGTGAGAAATTAAGCGGCCTCCTAGCCACTGTCCCTCACCCTAATTTCCAGAACCTGAAAATATCATAAAACACCAAACATTACTCCCTTGATCATGTTTTGTTATGTGGTAAACCTATTTCAGAAACATGTTATCAGATTGAACGTGATTAATCAATCATGTGAGCCCTTAGAATCACAGAGGTAATCCAGGAAAGGGGATGTCCATCTATAACCCCAGCACTCAAAAGGATGAGGCAGGGGGATTAGGAGTTTGAAGCCAGCCTAGCCCACATAAAGAGAAAATGATTAAAATAGGAAACAAACAAAAACCAGATACACTACCATAGAGTTTCTTCTGATTAGTCCTGAGAAGCAAAACGACCTAAAACACAAATGCTTTGGCCACTTCTGGCCTGAGAATGCAGAGGACAGCAACTAACAGTATAAGGGCAACCTAAGGCACTGACAGACATCCCACTAACAGCCAGCAAGGAAACAGGAGCCTCAGTTCTACACCTAGAGGAACTAAAGCCTACCAGAAAGTCAAGTAAACTCAGAAGTGGACTCTTTCCCAACCCTTCTCATGCAGCTTAACAAAACTGAGACCTTAATGTCTACCTGGTGGTGTAGACCCAATGGAACTTGCTTGGACCCCTTAGCAACAGAACTATTAGATGTGGGTGTTGCTTCAAGCTGTCATGTCTGTGATAAATTTTAGGCAGTAAATTTACAAGAGTATATAAGCACATTTACAAGTATTTTTTGATTATATGTTAGGATGAGCAATAACAGAATTCATATATGACAAAGGGGAGACAAGTATCAATACCAGAAAAGTTTGGTTCCTAAAGAAATTCCAGGGATGACTGTTTAAAATACATTGAGACACTAATCATTTCTAACCCAACAAAAACTATAACACCAGGTATTAGGTTTGGTTCATCTCAAATAGGATCAGAACTGCCTGTGTGTGCATGTGTGTGATGTACACATCTGTACAAGCACATATGCAGGCCAGAGTAGGGTATTGAGGAGTCTTCCCCAATTGTACTTCACCTTATTGCTGTTGATACTCACTGAACTGAAGATTTGCTATTTCAGCTAGGCTGCCTGGCCAGTGAGTTCTAGGGTCTTGCCTGTCCTCACATCCCAATGCTGAAGTTATAGGTACACTCAGCCTTGCTTGAATTTCTAATTTGAGTCCTCATGCTTACAGACCAAACCCTGTTGCCCACCAGGCCAACTCTTCAGCCCTAGAAGCATTTCTTATGAAGAGTTTAAGNGCCAAATGAGAGAACTTAATATCATTTATACTTAGCAATTGCNTGGTTGTATGTGCAATCACAAGGAGTGACTGTGAACAGCAGTAGAATTAAATAGGATGGACAGTCCAGCAAGCTACGTTCAGAAAGATTGAATCTGAAGATAGTTGAATCCCATCTACTTACCTCTGGGGACTTCTCAGAAGAAAGCTCCAACATCATTATTCTCTTCCCTTATCAAAACCGAGAAGGAAAAGGACATCTAGCCACAGGACAGTTACTTTGTAAAAGACACGTAGAAGGATATTTTTCAAAAAGAGTGATGTAAATGCAAGAAGGCAGGGAGCTCCCAACAGTCAAGACATCATCCTTAACACTAGTGAGGAGAATCACGTGGGTAAGCAGATCCTTGACGAAGCAGAGCTGTGTGCCATCACAGGTTCCCTGTGCTGAGACACTAGTGATTTTGCTCACATGGTGAGGACACAATCACCCTGATAAGCAATATCTAATCTTCAAAGTCTATCTTCTGATGTCCCCCAAGTTCCCTTTGGCTCCTGTCAGCTAACCCCCCCCCAGCCATCTATGTGCACAGAGGCTTTCTGCAAGTCATTTCATAGAAGGATAGATCGATGGGTAGATCAATAGATTATCCTGTGCTGAAATTCCACCCTCAAAAAATATTGCTTCTACCATGTACCTGTGACTTAAAACTTTTATCTCTAATTGTA
>LZPO01108205.1:0-21913 GCA_001675575.1 Neotoma lepida | reverse complement strand
GAGGGCTCTGAAGGGGCGGGTTCAGCAGCTTGCAGCCCAGTGCCCGCCTACTGCATGGACTGCACACGGTCCAGGAGTCCCAGCCGCTTGAGGTGTGGGTGGTGCTGGGGGTGGAGTCTGAGGAGCACAAGAAGCTGTGTCCAGAAGATCCCCGGGTAGAAAGCAGCTCCGCCAGTCACCTGGAGGCCGGGAATTGTCCACCAAGAGCAGGATGCCAGGGGCTGAGGTGGAGCTCCTACCAAACAATAATAGGATTGTTTGGTAGGAGCTCCCGCTCTTGGCCGACAATTCCCAGCCGCCAGGCGACTGGCGGAGCTGCTTTCTACCGAGGTCTTCCGGATGCAGCTTCCTGTGTGGCTCAGGCTCCACCCCCAGCACCACCCACACCTCGAGCAGCTGGGACTGCTGGCCGAACACGCCCCTTCAGAGCCCGCCAAAACCCGGCTCCTTCCCTGGGCCTATTTAAGCAACATCCACGAGACTAGCCGCTCTCTTCCCTCTGGTCTCCCGCCCCGATCTCCTGTCTGTGGGGCCCGGGATGGTTCGTGAATTAAACCTGGCCTTTCCTCACCTGTCCTGACTCTGATTGCTCCGCGGAGAAACTTATCAATAATCACATCATTTTCCTCTCCCTCCCACTCTTCCTGTCCCTTCTGTGCTGCCTCCTTCCCATCCACACTCCTGCTTCCTCCCAATCATAGACTCCTCTTCTTTAACCACTGTTGCATATACAGGTAAAGAAATACATATCTAAATAAAATTGCTGAATCCATACAATGTTGCCAGCATTTATAGGCTTCTAGGGCTGGCCTCATCCCTGGGGAAGACTGTGTATCCCTCTGTCAGCAGTTGTTAATTGCCTACAGCTCTGCATCTAGAAGTAAGGGCCAAAATTCTCTTTTTATCTAAATCGGGAGTTTTTGTTTTGTTGTTGTTGTTGCTATGCTTGAACACAAACGAACAATTACTGAATATAAAAATATTTTAATATCATCCAGAGACAATACACAAGAATCTAAAATTAAAAATATGAAGTAGCTGTCATAAAGGCTTGAGAGGATATATCTTTTAGGAAAAGTCAGAGATGAAATATCTAAGCCAATATCTTCAGGCTGAGGAAGGAACACCTTAAAAAGTCCCTTCAAGTTCCTCAGTAAAGAATAACAATTGAGGCAATTCCAGTGATTAAGGAGAACTTTAATCAATACATAACTGTTCCAAACCAGAGGCTTCTCTTGAGTTTGGGGGATAAAAATTATAAAAACAAATCAGCAGCAACAACAAAAAAAAACCTCATTAGGAACATCACTGGCTGTCCCATGGTGGGGGATAGGGGAGATAGTATACAGTTTGTTAAGCCAAATCACTAACAAAAAATTTAGTCAAAACCCAAACATGTTCACCAGGAGACTCAGTATCCAGTACTGTTATAGAATACAATCTAAGGTGCCAAGGAATTGACAAAATATCAGAAGGTAAGCTAGGGAACAGGAAAATGTGACCCTTGTCTTTGGACAAAGATCAAATGCTAGAAACTGCCTTTGAGGGGCCCATGGGGTGGATTAGGAGGCAAAGATATTTAAATCATTTAGATAAACAAAAAGTAAAGGAAAATACATTTAAAGGTTTTTTGAAAACATGAGAACAAATGTCACCAGATGGAGAATAGCAATTAAAAGATAAGACAACTAAAAGCAGAAGGAAATTGAGAAACTGAAGTAGTAAGTGAATTAGAAGTCCACTAGATATCTCTTTCATTGCTTTCCCACTACATCCCTGTTCCACCTCAACCATCCCATTCCCTTATGTTCTCATCCCCCATCTCCTCCTCTATTGCCCTGCATCACTCCCAGTTTACTCAGGAGATCTCATCTATTTCCCCTTACCAGGGCAATCCATGTGTCCCTCTTAGGGTTCTCTGCTGTGGATGGATATTACACAGAGAATCTAGATTATGTTGTCTTTAACTGCAGAGAGACATTTGATTGTAAAGACTACTCAGTTAAACCAATATGTATATTTTAAAGGTATCTTGACTTCAAAATTTGATTCTAAGGATATGTTGCTTTGGAAAAGAGGCTCTGCTTTTGTTTCCACGGGAAGCAAGAGGCTATGGATTTGTTCCAGATTAATATGGATCAGATTTGATCAAGACAGACCTCCTGAACATTAACAGATGGTACTTATTAACAAAGGTTATAGCCAGTATTCCCAGGACTTGACCATGACCTTGAATTTTCTCGGGATCCCCATGAGACTACCAGTGCCCCCTATCAGCAGGAAGTAGCCTAAAAAACTACACCCACATTTCCAAAAACTAAATTATGGATGTCTGTCTTTGTTTAGATTGTGGTTGCAAATTGTTATTGGTCATAGTCAATGTCTTTCTAAAAGAAGAAAGGGGGATATGATATAGAAATGTAGGATATGGAGAGGATGAAAGGGTAGATTATTGAATCTACTTTTAAAGAGCAGCAACTTGTTTAAAANGGTTTACATTCTTATTGATTATAGTTTATTACAAATTTAAAGTTAATTTTGTTATACTGTATATATTTTTACTCTTGTTTAAAGTATTTTATTTAACTAATTTAAATTNTAACGGATGATTAAGAAATACAGATTAATAATTAGTCTTCTATGATAGTCAAACTTATAGTCATGTTAGTTAAGTTTTCTATGTATATGTAGATATATTTCAATTAGGTAGGTAATCTTAAAACACTTCAAAGACCTACAGAATATGGCATTTAAAATGTTTTAAAAACTTAGACTTTTCTGGACAGTAAAACACGTCTGCTCCTGGCAACACCCATTTACTTCAAAGTGGAAAATGGGCATCAACAACACTCTATATGGAATTTATCTTCTTGGCAAAAATAGCCATTTGGGCAAGAAACTGCTCTTGCCTGGACTGCTGACCATATGTTATATAAACTGGACTTACAGGACCCATAGGAAGGTGACCACTGAACTTTGCAAGACAAGATGGTTCTTCAGGTTCCTGCTTCACAGAAGAAGACTGCCAGACATTCTGCAGGACACAGGAAAAAGTGACTGAGAGACTAGGCCTATGGGCTGAAGATGGATGCCCCAACATTGCAGAGAAACTTTGGATGACTGTTTAGATAGCCAGCTGTCTCTTTCATTCTAGATTTTTGGAAGTTGCTTACAATGCTCTTCCTGTTTACTTGGGTAATATTATATCCTTCTGAGGTCTTTGATGTAGTTGAAGACTAGATAGTTATAATTATAATTTTCCTTGATTATGAAAAAAGATAAATTAGTTATGAAACTTTAGACTCACAAATATAGGATAGATGATAGAATATTTTCTTTAATTTTGCCAAATACAAATAGCCTAGATATTGTAACTATAATNTTTCTCTGTGTAGCTTTGGTGCCTTTCCTGGAACTCACTCGGTAGCCCAGGGTGGCCTTGAACTCACAGAGATCCACCTGCCTCTGTCTCCTGAGTGCTAGGATTAAAGGCGTGCGCCACCCGGCCTGTAACTATAATTCTTGCTTGATAACTGTTCGATTATATGTAATTTTACTATGTTAAAGTTAAAACCTTCCTTTTTGATTAGACAGAAAAGGGGAAATGCTNTGGAATATCATTCTGTATGCTGTGAATGTGTGTTGCTCTGATTGGTTGATAAATAAAATGCTGATTGGCCAGTAGCCAGGAAGAAAGTATAGGTGGGATAAGCAGACAAGGAGAATTCTGGGGAGAAGAAGGCTGAGTCAGGGAGTCGCCAGCCAGACACAGAAAAAGCAAGATGACAAGGCAAAACTGAGAAAAGGTACCAAGCCACATGGTTAAACATAGATAAAAATTATGGATTAATTTAAGTGTAAGAGCTAGTCAGTAATAAGCCTGAGCTAATGGCCATGTAGTTCATAATTAATATAAGCCTCTTTGTGTTTATTTGGGTCTGAGCAGCTGTGGACTGGGAGGGACACAGGAAAACTTCCAGTTACAATTCTCCTTGTTAGCTAGCTTCTCTGGAGCTGTGGGTTGTAGTCTGGTTATCCTTTGCTTTATATCTAGTATCCACTTATGAGTGAGTACATACCGTGTTTGTCTTTTGGAGTCTGGTTACCTCACTCAGGATGATATTTTCTAGTTCAATCCATTTGCCTGTAAATTTCATGATGTCATTGCTTTTTACTGCTGAGTAGTACTCCATTGTGTATATGTATAACATTTTCTTTATCGATTCTTTGGTTGAGGGGCATCTAGGTTATTTCCAGGTTCTGGCTCTTATGAATAATGCTGCTATGAACATAGTTGAGCTTGTTTCCTTGTGCTATAATTGAGCATTCCCTGGGTATATGCCAAACAGTGAAAGCATTGGGTCTTGAGGTAGAATGATTCCCAATTTTCTGAGAAATCGCCATATTGATTTCCAAAGTGGCTGTACAAGTTTGCACTCCCACCAACAGTGGAGGAGTATTCTCCATGATCTACATCCTCTCCAACATAAGCTGTTACCNGTGTTTTTGATCATAGCCATTCTGACAGGTGTAAGATGGTATCTCAAAATGGTTTTGATTTACATTTCCTTGATGACTGAAGATGTTGAGCAATTCCTTAAATGCCTTTTGGCGATTTGAGATTCTTCTATTGAGAATTCTCTGTTTAGCTCTTGCAGCCAATTTTTTAACTGGATTGTTTGGTATTTTGATGTCTAGTTTCTTGAGTTCCTTATATATTTTGGAGATCAGGACTCTGTCATATGTAGGGTTGGTGAAAATCTTTTCCCATTCTGCAGGCTGCCACTTTGTCTTATTTACCAAGTCCTTTGCCTTACAGAAGCTTCTCAGTTTCAGGAGATCCCATTTATTAATTGTTGCTTTCAGTGTCTGTGCTACTGGTGTCATATTTAGGAAGTAATCTCCTGTGCCAATGTGAGTAAGACTACTTACTACTTTCTTTTCAGTGTGACTGGAATTATGTTGAGGTGTTTGATCCACTTGGACTTGAGTTTTGTGAATGGCNATAGATATGGATCTAGTTGCAATCTTCTACATGTTGACATCCAGTTATGCCAGCACCATTTGTTGAAGATGCTTTCTTTTTTCGATTGTACAGTTTTGGCTTCTTTGACAAAAATCACACGTTCATATGTGTGCGGATTAATGTCAGGGCTTTCAATTCCATTCCATTGGTCCACAGGTCGGTTTTCATGCCAGTATCAAGCTGTTTTTATTACTGTAGCTCTATAATAGAGCTTGAGGTCAGGGATACCTCCAGAGGTTGCTTTAATGTACAGGATTGTTTTGGCTATTCTGGGTTTTTTTGTTTTTCCATATGAAGTTGAATATTGTTATTTCTAGGTCTGTGAAGAATTGTGTTGGGATTTTGATGGGGATTGCATTGAATCTGTAGATTGCTTTTGGTAAGATTTGCAATTTTACTATGTTGATCCTACCTATCCATGAGCATGGGAGAGATCTTTCCATTTTCTGATATCTTCTTCAATTTCTTTCTTCAGAGACTTAAAAAGTTCTTGTCATACAGGTCCTTCACTTGCTTGGTTAGAGTTATCCCTAGGCATTTTATATTATTTATGGCTATTGTAAAGGGTGATGGTTCTCTGATTGATTTCTCAGCCCATTTATCATTTGTATATAGGAGAGCTACTGATTTTTTTGAGTTAATCTTGTATCCAGCCACATTACTGAAGTTGTTTATCAGCTGTAGAAATTCCCTGATAGAATTTTTGGGTTCACTTATATATACTATCATACCATCTGCAAATAGTGAAAGTTTGACTTCTTCCTTTCCAACTTGTATCCCCTTGATTTCCTTTTGTTATCTTATTACTCTAGCTAGGACTTCAAGTACTACATTGAATAGATATGGGGAGAGTGGACTGCCTTGTCTTGTTCTTGATTTTAGTAGAATCACTTTGAGTTTCTCTCCATTTAATTTGATGGTGGCTGTTGGCTTGCTGTAAATTACCTTTATTATGTTTAGGTATGCTCCTTGTATTCCTGATCTCTCCAAGACCTTTATCATGAAATGGTGTTGGATTTTCTCAAATGCTTTTTCAGCATCTAATGAGATGATCATGTGGTAGTTTTCTTTCAGTTTGTTTATATGGTGTATTACATTGACAGATTTTCATATGTTGAACCATCCTTGCATCTCTGGGATGAAGCCTACTTGATTATGGTGGATAATTTTTTTGACATGTTCTTGGATTCGGTTTGCCAGTATTTTATTGAGCATTTTTGCATCAATGTTCATGAGGGAGATTGGACTATAATTCTCTTTCTTTGTTGCATCTTTGTGTGATTTGGATATCAGGGTAATGGTANCCTCATAAAAAGAGTTTGGCAATGTTCCTTCTGTTTCTATTCTGTGGAACAATTTGAAGAGTATTGGTATTAGCTCTTCTTTGAAACTCTGGTAGAATTCTGCACTAAAACCACCTAGTCCTGGGCTTTTTTGGTTGGGAGATTTTAATGACTATTTCTATTTCCTTAGGGGTTATAGATCTATTTAAATTGTTTATTTAAATAGATTTTTAATAATGGTCTTGATTTAATTTTGGTATGTGGTGGTGGTACCTATCTTGAAAATTGTTCATATCTTTTAGATTTTCCAANTTTGTGGATTACAGGTTTTTAAAGTTTGACTTGATGGTTCTCTGGATTTCCCCATTGTCTGTTGTTACATCACCCTCTTCATTTCTGATTTTGTTAATTTGAATGTTTTCTCTCTGCCTTTTGGTTAGTTTGGAAAAGGGTTTGTCTATCTTGTTGACTTTCTCAAAGAACCGACTCTGTGTTTCATTGATTCTTTGTATTGNTTTCTATGTTTCTATTTTATTGATTTCATCCCTCAATTTGATTACTTCCTGGCATCTATTACTTCTGGATGAGTTTTCTTCTTTTTGTTCCAGAGTTTTTAGATTTGCTCTTAAGTCACTAGTGCAAGATTTCTCCAACTTCTTTATGTGGGCATTTAGTGCTATGAATTTTCCCCTTAGTACTACTTTCATAGTGTCCCATAAGTATGTTGTACTTTCATTTTCATTGAATTCAAGGAAGTCTTTACTTTCTTTCTTTAGTTATTTCTTGACCCATTGGTGATTCAGTTGAGCATTATTCAGTTTCCATGTGATTGTAGGCTTTCTGTAATTTTTGTTGTTGAAATCTAACTTTAAGCCATGATGGTCTGATAAAATACAGGAGGTTATTCCAATTTTTTTTTTGTATCTGTTGAGGTTTGCTTTGGAACTGAGTATGTGGTCAATTTTAGAGAAGGTTCCATGGAATGCCAAGAAGAGTGTATATTCTTTTGTGTTAGGGTGGAATANTCTGTATATATCTACAAACCATTTGAGTCATAACATCTGTTAGACCCCTTATTTCTCTGTTAAGTTTCTGTCTGGCACACCTGTCCATTGGTGAGAGTGGGGTGTTGAAGTCTCTCACTATTAGTGTGTGGGGTTTGATGTGCAATTTAAGCTTTAGTATTGTTTATTTTACATATGTGTGCCCTTGTATTTGGGGTATAAATGTTCAGACTGAGACTTCATCTTGGTGGATTTCTCCTGTGATGAATATGTAATGTCCTTCTCAATCTCTTTTGATTGATTTCAGTTTGAAGTCTATTTTGTTAGATATTAGTATAGTTACACCAGCTTGCTTCTTAAGTCCATTTGATTAGAAAGTCTTTTCCCAATCTTTTACTCTGAGGTAGTGTCTGTCTTTGAAGTTGAGGTATAGTTTTTATATGCAGCAAAAGGGTGAATNCTGTTTTCATATCCATTCTGTTAGCCTTTGTCTTTTTATAGGCAAATTGAGTCCATTGATATTAAGGGACATTAATGACCAGTGATTGTTAATTCCTGTTATTTTTTGGTGGTATGTGTATTTCCCCTCTTTGTGATTTNCTGTTGTGGGGTTTTCTATTGCCTGTGTTTTTCTGGGTGGATGTAACTTCCTTAGGTTGGAGTTTTCCTTCTAGTGCTTTCTGTAGTACTGGATTTGTGGATAGGTATTGTTTAAATCTGTTTTTTTCTTGGAATATCTTGTGTACTCTGGCTATGGTGATTGAAAGTTTTGCTAAGTATAGTAGTCTGGGCTGGCATCGGTGGTCTCTTAGTGTCTGTATTACATCTGTCCAGGACCTTCTGGCTTTCAGAGTCTCCATCGAGAAGTCGAGTGTTATTCTGATGNGTCTGTCTTTATAAGTCACTTGGCCTTTTTCCTTTGGTGCTCTTAATAATATTTATTTATTCTGTATGTTTAATGGTTTGAGTATTTTGTGTCAAGGGGGACTTTTTGGGGGGTCTAGTCTATTTGGTGTGAGCTTCTTGTATCTTTATAAGCATTTCCTTCTTTAAGTTGGGAAAGTTTTCTTCTATAATTTTGTTGAATGTATTTTCTGTGTCTTTGAGCTGATATTCTTCTCCTTCTTCTATCTCTATTATTCTTAGATTTGGTCTTTTCATGGTGTGCTAAATTTCCTAGATGTTTTGTGTTATGATTTTTTTGGCTTTAGTGTTTTCTTTGACTAACAAATCTATTTCCTCTATTGTATCCTCCATGCCAGAGATTCTCTTTTCCATCTCTTGTAGTCTCTTAGTTATGCTTGCATCTGTAGTTTCTGTTCATTTACTCAAATTTTCCATTTCCAGCATTTCTTCAGTTTGTGCTTTCTTCATTGCTTCTATTTTAGTTTTCAGGTCTTGAAGTGTTTCCTTCACCTGTTTAATTGATTTTTCTTGGTTTTCTTGGCATTCTTTAAGGGATTTATTGATATCTTCCAATTTTTTGTTTGTCTTTTCCTCAATTTCTTTAAGGGAATTTTTCATTTCCTCCTTAAAGGCCTCTAGCATCTTCATAAAATTAGTTTTAAGGACACTTTCTTATGTGTCTTCTATGTTGTGATGTTCAAGTCTTGCTGTTGTAGAACCACTAGGTTCTGGTGCCATATTGATCTTTATGTTCTTGTATGTATTTTTGCACTGGCATCTACCCATCTCCTCCTCCAATGGGTGCAAGAGTTGTCTATGTCTGAAGAAGCTGCTCTTGGTCCAATCTGTGCTTGCTGTGCCTATGTCTCAAGGGACCACTCTTGTTCCAATCAGAGCTCTTGGTCCAATTGGAGCTGGTGGATGCCCTAGCCAGTGGGGTCTTCAACAGAGACCCTAGAAGGGGGAATGGCAAATGAAAGGGACAAGAGACAGGAAGAATGACAGCAAGACAGGATTCTGATCAAGCTGCAAAGTTTATTTTTTCAACAGTTGATTATATAGTGGAAGCTTGTGCTTGAGGGTATGGGTCAGAGCGATTAGGTTGCTAGGTAACCTGACTACAAGATGTTTTCTCGGGAAGATCAGGATAGCATACGCCCCTGACAAAAAGATAAGGAAATACCAAGCTATTTCTGGGGGCTGGGGCTTGCCTAAGGGATGTAGAAAGAAACCTGTTACTCAGGAAACAGAAACTGAAAATTACCTGAACTAAGATAGCTTAATTATAGCCAATACAGGTTTTGGCTCCAGGCAGGTGGATTCTGTGTCTTAGGAAGCCACTGAGGTAGCAGAGGTGGGGTTGGGAAGGAAAAGGTTTTGTAGATTGTAGGGTATGTTGGGGGGTGTTGGGGGGAGGCCTGCCCACAGGAGTCTTACAATTGCAAAAAGAAAAAAGTTTAACTGAGCATTTTACACCCAGAAAAATTATCATTCAAGACTTTGTGTGTATACATACATACTATGTGTGTGTGTATGTATGTGTGTGTGTGCAAAAAACAAAAAATAATTGTTAACAGCAAGCCTACTTTATAGAAAGCATTAGATGAAGTTTCTCAGGGGGAATGCAGTTGGCACCTGATAGTCATTCAAGTCACACACACTAAAATTAAGTTGTGTCAAAAAGGCAATTGTGTACATCACTGCTGGCTTCCTATAAGCTGGAATAGCAAGACAGNCATTCTCCTTGTCAGCCTTTTGGAAGGAGTACTGTAGCAGGCTTTTTCTTTTGGACCATCACCGAGTTCACAAATCATGACTCGAAGACTTCTTATTAGTTTTGAATGCTCAGCCAAGCTTAGGCTCATTTTCAGCTAGCTCTTTTAACTTGAATTAATCTGTTTCTCTTTTATCTACCTTTTGCCTTGGGGCTTTTTACTTTTCTGTATATCTTATTTTCACTGCTCCTTATGTCTGGCTGTCTAGTGACTGTCTGGCTTCGGACCCCAGGTGTCGGCCTCATTCTTTTCCCCTCCTTCTTCTCTCTTTCCTCTCCAGAACCTAGATTTCTCCTCCTATTTATTCTCTCTGCCTGCCAGCCCCATCTATCCCTCTCCNGCTNAGCTATTGGACATTCAGCTTTTTATTAGACCAATCAGGTGCCTTAGGCAGACAAGGTGAAACAGCAACACTTCTTTACATAATTTAACACACATCCTTACATGGTTAAACAAATGGAGCATAAACAAATGGAGCATACCTTTACACCGATAAAGTAATATTCCACAACACAGCACAGCCCTGGTAAGCCCTTGATCTTCACTCAGTGTGAGCTTGTCTTGAACTTATTACAATGCTGTAAAATAAATGTTCTTTTTGAGCCACTAAATTTGTAGTAATACATATGTGGCAACAGTTAACTATTGCAAGAGATGTAGTTCTGAACCCGAACATTACCCACAAAGAAATGTTGAGAGTTGCAGAGATTTATGGTGAAGTGTATCAAACATTCAAAATCCCAATCCTTCTGAAACTCCTTGAAAAACATAAAAGGGGGATGCTTCTGAATGACTCTATGAAGGGATATTTCTGAGTCACTCTATGAAGCCCGTTTTACTTGAATATCAAAGTCAGATGGAGATATTACCAGGGAAAAAACATAATTAAAGGCCAATATCTTCCATGAATAAAACTGAAAATCCCTTTTCCAATATGATAATCAACAATCTCAGCATCATATAAATATGAGGCACCCAGCAGGTGTGGTGGTACACGCCTTTAATCCTGGCACTCGGGAAACAGAGGCAAGTGGATCTTTGTAAGTTCAAGGCCATCCTGGTTCACATAGCAAATTCTACACCAGCCAAAGCTACATAGTGAGACTTGTCTCAAAAACAAAAGAATGAGATTGTTACTCTATGATGAAGTGACAGTTTTTGGTAATTCAGGGCTATACAACACAGGAAAATTGTTCACATTATTGTTAAAATGGTTTGTAAAATGCAATCCTCTCAGTTGAGGCAAAAAGCACCTTTAGCAAAACCCCATTCCCTCATGATATAAATAAAAATAAATAATGGGAACTATAATGCCCAAATACAAATATTATAATAATACCCAAATCAAAAATGGGAACAAAATTTAATGTGGTATAGTGGATCTATGAAAAACTCACACATGCTTGATGGTGAAAGACTCCTGCTTTNCCCAAGAAACAAAGCAAAGGTACTTAACACTGTACCTTAAGTCCTGGCTAGATAGAGTGAGTTAATAATGAAAAGAGCTAAGCATGTGTGGTAGCAGAGAGTATAGGGAAATCTCATTTTTCTGAGCACCTAAAATTGCCAACCTTGTCCAATAACAAGTTTACCAAGTCTTACCCAGTNAGCTTAGGTCAGCAGTTATCATTTATCAATTAATTTCCCTGTGACTGGCCAAATTCACTCTGCAAGGTTTTCTTTGCCATGTGTCTCTGGGGGAATAACATCTCCTGTTTTTGAAAGTTGGGGTATTTTACTTCTCTCAGGTGTAAAGATTTTATTAACAGGACAGGATTCTCTCTCCCAGAACCAGTGCTTGTTATTTGTTTTCCCTAACAGGAATGTCTGCAAAANGCAATAAAATAAAATAAACAAACACAACCTACAGGCTAAAAATTGCAAGCTTAAATCTTTCTATACTCACTCGAGGTGACATACCTGGAGGAAATAAGTTTTAATAACAATTTTGACATTTTTAAAACATGCAGCTCTATCTAAAGATATCTGCAGAATGTGTACATGTTGATACATATGTATAAAATTAATATAGAGTCCATATATATATCCCCCATCATAGACATAAATTTCCCCATTGCTTTATGAATTTTTACCCCACAAGATCTTCAGCTTTCTTCCCTAAGAGCAACCCAGAACTTCCAGACACTGCTACAATTCTTGGGGCCTATTTTTCATGGATAAAAATATTTTTTATATGGCATATTTTCTAAATTATTCCAATTATTTGTTGTTTTCGAAACAGAATCACATTGATCTGCATTTGCCGGTTTACTACATTTATTTTTCCGGGATATATTTTCTTGTTAAATATTGTATTCACATCAAAACACAAAATGAAATGAATATTTATGTGGTGGCTTCTCAGCTTTAAAACATTTACAAATATCCACATACTGAAATTCTTTAGACCACTCGCTGGCGGTTAGCCTACATTAAATCTAGAAGTAAATGCCAAATTGAATATTATGTATTTCCTATTATTTTGTATANAATTAAGTTTTGTTAGAGAATTTNTATTGATTTAGCATTGTTTGAGGATTTATTGAAATTAAATAATATTTATCTATACTTTTCTAACATATTTTCATTGCTGATACATGAAGCTAGTTTATTCCTTTTTACTATTTTATATACTTTCTACCTTGGAAATATGATACCATTTATATNATTTGGTTTGGATATTTGGGTCTATTTTCTGCTAATATATAAATACCACTGTGAATATTTCTATGCATGTGTCTTTATTCCTATGTCATGAGCTCTCTGAATATATCAAAAGAGTGTTAATGCTATTTTTGTCTTGTATTAGCAAGGCAAAGCCACAGTAAGTATCAAAGTTCCTATTTAGGTTCACATTCTGATCAATATTTTGAATCTAAAGACTTTCAAAATGCCACTGCATTGATGAGTTTACAATAATAATAATCTTAACGATTTTAACTAGTACTTCCATTACCAGATAAGGCTGAATATTTTATTTTATTCAACATTTTTCTTTTTAAAAATACTTAGAACAATTCTTATGAGCTTTTGTTGCCCTTTTATTAATAGTTTTGAAAACTTTTTATGCAAAGTAGAAAAGTCCTATTGATTTTGTGTTGAGCTATCCTCCAGGTGAGGTTTATATTTTCAATTTACTGTAGTGTATCCTTATAAAGACCTGTCTTTAATTTTAAAACACAGGTAATTTCAAGATTTCTGTTTCTCCATACTCCTTCTTACTCCTAAAAAGGCACTTCCAATCCCAAGACTTACCTGCATTTAATTCATATATATTGCAAGTTTTGCTTTTCATAGTTAATTTAACTTTTCTTAAATTTTAAAATAGTGTAAAATAATTAGATGATCTACATTTCTTTTAAATTTATCACTAACACAAAACTGTTGATGTCTTTTCTTCCACAGTAGCTTACATAGCACCTAGATCCAATCCTTCACTGGCTGTTTTCATGTCAACTTAACAAGCTAGAGTCATTTGGGAAAAGAGAACCCCAATTTAAAAAGCTCCCGCCACAGTTGACCTGTGGGCAAGCCTATTGGGCATTTTTTCTTATTGATGATTGACGTGAATGGGCCAGCTCACTGTGGGCAGTGCTACTACTCCTGGGCAGCTGGTAGTCCTAAGGTGTATAAGTAAACAACAGGCTGAGCAAGCCATGAGGAGAAAGCCAGTAAGATGCATTCCTCCATGACCTCTGCTTTAGTTCCTGCCTCCAGGCTCCTGTCCTTCTTGAATTCCTCCTCTGACTTCCCTCAGTGATGGAGTGTTACCTGAAAGTATAAGATGAAAGAAAACCTTTCCATTCTACATTGCTTTTCATCACGGTCTTTATCACAGCAATTGAAACCCTAACTAAGACATAGCCCCTGAACTACATTCAAAACAAAACAAAAAGACTATGAAATGAAAATTGTTATACAATTGTATCTATGCATCAGAAAGTTTCTCTCACTCTCTCCCCATATGTGTGTGTATGTATTTATGGATAATGATATAATTTTCAAGACATGTTTGCAATATATATCTCAAATAAATAAAATAAGATGGTATTGCTACAGTCATGCTTTTGTATTTCACATTGCTGGTTAATACAGCTCAGATTTCTATTGCAGTGTTAACTAAGAATAACTACAGTGATTTTCTTTATTTGGTCTTTATTTAAATTATATTCTTGACATTTATCTATTTTCTGTTGTATTTATTAAAATGCCCGTGTATTTAGTAATAGTAGAAGTCACACATTTTTCTTTGAAAGCAGGCTTTATGTGATCTAAATCTTTGTGTATCCCAAACTTCACATGCTGATCTTTCATCCACAGAGTGATAACATTTAAAAGTGTAGCTTAGGGAAATGAATGAGTCAAGATGAGGTCCTGGGAGAGAATCTCAGGATGGGACTGATGTTCTACTGTAGGGATGAAAGCTGCCAGGTCTCCTTTCCTTGTACCATATCACTTTTATCTCCTAAGAACCCAGAAGGAAACAGCATGCAACCACTACCACAATCATGCATGCATACAACAGTATGGTTGTAGAAATTATACTGCTTTATTAAGGAAAAATTCATCCATTTTTGTTTGTGTATTACAGCCCATTTGTGAATATATGAATGAATTTTATACTGAGGATGAACATTTTATATGTAGAGAATCATAGTTTCTAATATGCTACTATGAATAATTATGCCCACATGTTCTTTATATCATCGATTGAGAGGGAGGGGGGGGTCATCTCACTAGCAATGCCTGACAACTCCTCTGTTCTGTGTACTCATTGTCAATTACCCCATAAATTTTCATGGTGCTGACAGTGTGCTAGTGCNTCAGTAAGGCTGAGTTGCAGTTCTGACAGAGCACAGTTTCATTCATTCTCCAGTCTGCTTTTTTTTACTCTTGTTAGTTGCATGTTTTAGTATTTTGTCCATTTTTCTATGCGGATATCTAGATTTTGAAGTACTGTCTTTTTCTTATAGATATTATATGTTTATTTTTTCAATTTGACAAAAGGGCACAAACCATGTCTGGGTTGCAAGTTTCCCTTCCCCTTAGAAATTAATTACTCTAGTATTACTAGGAAATGTGCGCATAGAAAATATACCTATAAGTTTCATGTGAAAATTATAATTTTGAACCTACAGTATGAAGAATACTGTAGCATCACCTCATAGCAGGAAGTTCCTATAAAAACGTGAGATAGAAGTGAGCTGTAAGACTGCTCAAGAGTTTTGAGAGAAATAAAAAAATGATGAAATCCTACAGATGAATTTTTAAACACAACACAAAAGAAGGATAAAAAGAAAACAAATCTACAAAGAGATGTTTATGATCAGAAGTAAGCTCACACCAAAAGGAATAACAAGAAGAAAATTATTTACAAAAGAGCACAATTGACAGTAGGTACAAGGTTGCAATAGTATCCTCAACATTGTAAAAATGGACTTATTTGAACTGCGCATGATTTTAAGAAAATAATCTCCTAAGATCCTCTGCCACAGTCATACATTTACACTACATTTTGGAGATATGTATTAGTATGCACCCCCCCCAAAAAAAGGTCTATAAGGGATATATGCATATATATGATTGCATGTTCAGTGCATTAAAGTGGCTGTAATAGAGGTAATGTTGGTTTAGGAGCAGCAACAGAAATTGAATGGGAAAATGCATAATAAAGAAAAAAATGATCGTGTTTCATTAAGTATTACACAGCAAGAACTCTCAGTATTGTATGGTATGCTATGATTTGTGCTTCCTCTTGCCCTCCAAAAAACTGACGCCAAAAGAGAAAAAAANGTCACAATACAGCAAAAAAAACCAAGCAAATTCTAATGAAACTTTGAATTCACAATGACAAAGAATTTTCAAATTTCCTTGGGAAATAGATAATAGGGAATTTGGAGTATAAAAAGTTAGAAAATAATTGAATAATTAGATGAATAATTCTGTACTAAGGGATATAAAAAACAGCTACATAAGAAGGATGTGCTATGCCCAAGCATTTAAAACAATTTTAAAGTTGACCAAATCAAAATTAACATTTCAGTTGAATAAAGATGTCATGTACCATGTTTGCAGACATTGATAGATAGAAAATGCTATTCACAATCCTATTATGTAAGTACTATCAAGAAAACAGGGAATGACATCTCTAATACTCAGTAAACAAAGTTTAGAAGAAATATGAACAAAGGCTAAAACATTGTCAGCACATAAAAGGGAAACATGACTGAGAAATAAAGATATGCTTTGCCTAACAAGTAATTAGAGAGTAGTAAAAATATTCTACCATTCAACCCATAAGTTTGGCCAATGTGTAGTTCTCAAATATAACTGATAGATACAATAATTCTACAGAGGCCCATGTGTTCAAGACCTGTTCCTCAGTTGATGAAATTACTGAGAGGTGCNTCGATCATGGTGGTGCTAACCTTATCAGTTGAAGTTAACTTTATCATCCTAGTGCATCAAAATAGCCCTCTGCGGGTGTGCTTTGCAGAGCTCACCTTGTCCCCCGTCTCTTGCTCTAACTTTGCTTTTTTGTTTCCAGGTGAGCAAACTTTTCTGCTACACACACCTGCTGCCATGAGGATGGCTCAGACACAAAGCAATGCAGCAAGTGACTAAGGTTTGAAAACTTCTGTGTGCATGAGTCCAAAGAAATCTATCTTCCTATCAAAAAATTGTCACAGATGTTTTGTCGCAGTGATGAGGCTAATTCCCCAAATACTGCTAAGAATTATCATATATTTAGAGAATACAATTCTTCATTCTCTGTTAATGGCTCAAGTTGGTAAGCCACTGTGAAGAGTACTAGAGGACATACTTAAGTCTCCATGCACCTCCCATGTGACTCAATAATCTCTCCTCTAGACATATAAGTGAGAAAATTTTACCTGATTCTTTGGATACATACCCAAGGCTGTTAATGATTTTTACCCTCTGAAGAAAACAAAAGGTGAAGCAATTTTAATTAGCACCATTTGGTATACATAAAAGCAAAAGGTAGAGACAGAGTATAAAATTATGCAGGTACAAATTTTCATAATACTCACATNCACCATTTTGGATTGAACTTTTAAATGTGCTTTCTTGCCTGTCAATGGTATGTTTTNCTCTGCTACCTGCCCTTACATCATTGAAGTGATCTGACTGCCATGTCAGTCCTTGATTGGTAGGGAGAGACATATATATATATATGTAGGGAAATATATATATATTTCCTGAAATATGTATATTTCAGGAAAATTATAATAATCAGAATCTATACATTTTAATGAGCTAGGAATGTAACTCAATAACAATGCACTTACCTGGCATGTGTGAGGTCCTGGCACTATGAACAGAGAACAAAATATACAGCTTTGGGGGCTAGACATGTAGCTAAATGGTACAATTCCTACTTAAAGTACATGAGACCCTAGGGCAACAATAACAAACGTTTTCCTCAATTTTATTAGTTATATAAGAATTGCATACAATGTACTTTGATCATATTTACCCAACACCTCCCAGACCCATCCCTATTCCCTACCCACCCAACTTTGTGTCCTGTTTTTTAGTTTACACTCACAAAATACAATTTGCATTGCTCATGCAATCTTATTGTTGTTGTTATTGTTTTTGCTTTTCCCCTTTTTGNTAAAAACAGGTTTTTTCTCACACAGTATATTCTGATTACAGTGTCTCCTCCCTCAGCTCTCCTCCCAGTTTTTCTCCACCTCCCCTTCCCTCCAGATCCACTCCCTTTCTGTCTTTCCCTAGAAAAAAATAGATTGCTAAGTGATAACAACCAAACGTGACAAAATAAAATATAATAAGATAGGACAAAACCCATTACATCAAAGTTGGATAAAACAAACCAACAGGAGGTTAAAAAAAAAAACCAAGGGAAGGCACAAGAATCAGAGACTAACTGGTTCACACACTTAGAAGTCTCATAAAAATACTAAACTGAAAGATATAATATAATATATACACAAATGATCTGGTGCAGACCAGTGCCAAGCCTGTGCTTGTTGCTTCANTNCCTTTGAGTCTATATGAGCTTTGCTCAGTTGATTTAGAAGGCCTTATTCTCCTAGTGACCTCCTTCCCCTGTGGCTCTTAGACTTTTCCACCTCCTCTTCAGTGGGGTTCTTTGAGGGAAGGGATTTGATGGAGATATCCCATTTAGAGATATATATTTCAAGGTATATCTCTGTCTCTGTCTCTCTGTCTCTGTCTCTGTGTGTGGGAGAGAGAGAGAAAAGTGTCTGGCTGTGGGTCTCTGTATTTGTTCCCATCTGCTGCAGGAGGAAGCTCCTTGATGCTGGCTGAGTAAGGCACTGATCTATGAGTATAGCCAAATATCATTAGGAGCCATTTTTTTGCCTTTTTTGTTATTTTTGCTTTTGTTTGTACTTGGTGAGTGACCAAGAACCTGAAACCAGAGAGCCCAGAGAACAATTTTTAATTGATACATTTTATCAATTTTCTAAATATTCTTTTACACAGTTCTTTGTTTAAACCAGAAGCACTTTTTATTCTTTGAAAATTTCTTACATGCATACGATATATCTTAATCAAATATCCCCCTCACTCTCCCTTCCAACTCCCCCAGAAGTATTTTTATAATTTAAGTTCTTTATTCTCCTTGTCTTTGTAATGAAGTGCTGTATTTCCTACCAGAATTTAAATATTAAAATGGAAATTTACATGTTCTGAAGCTTTAAAACCTCTCAGATTTCCACCCACAGATACATAGAGAACACTTCACAAAATACTGAGACTCTCTGTTCTTCTGTGGCACATATTGGACTGTATGCAAAGTCCAATATCACATTTATTATATGATAAAACAATATACAAACCCAATTTATCATGAAATTTTCCATCTTCATCATGAGGTAGCTGTGTGAGATCTGTGTCTGATCACTTGGTTTTCTAAGGAATGTACCAGGGCATATTCTTTTCTAAAACTATTGAGAAGAAACTTTAAGCAATTATTTCCTTAATCAAAACCTCAGTCTGAACCTCACATTCACTAGGTCTTAGAAGCATTCATAATCTTGGTTTTGATGTGTCCTAGCTGGCTGAGGATGCTTTCTGTAATAGCCCTCTGGTGTTTAGGTTGTCATATCAACCATACTCACATTCTAGGAATCCACAAGCTCAAGGAGTCTGCTGCCTGCCTGGCATTCTCCTGACTGGGTTTTAAGCATCAGGTCTCAGCCATAAGCATTCTGTGTCAGTGATTGTATGGGGTTTCCCACTATGTGCATGGATTTCTCAGGAATGACCTAAAAGCTATCTATCTCTCATACATTCAGGTTTTCTGTTCAACAATTGGTTGTAACTTTTCTTTCTCTCAGAATTTTATATCCTATGCTTCTGATTTTATGTATAGATATAAATTCATAGTTTTACATATATTTATATAAAANTTTGAGAAATATGAATAAACCATGACAACATTTACATATCTCCAACAAGAAAGTTGAATTCAAAGGAGCTTATGTTATGTATTTATAAACTTCCTCTNTCATATCTCTGGCAAGAGATCATTAAATCTCTTCTTAAAGACCCCTAAAGTTGTAGAATTTATTATCATAGTTAATGTCCATAGTAAACTCAATTCCTTCTCCATGTAACATTTATTCAATTGTTCTACATTTTCCTTCAAGAAATATGCACAGTATATTTAAAACAAAATACTAACAAACTAAGTTTTTACAGGGCAACTGTTTCATGTGCATTTTGTTTCCAGAAAAATAAATGACAAATTTTGACACAAAATATTCATCCCACCACTCAGCAAAAGTCTCTAAATTATTGGTCCAATAATGATATAAGAATGTTTGTAAAAAATATATGATATTGCCAACAGGATTGTTTGTATTACCTAAAGTGGACATTGGGAAGCTGTTGGATTAAGTAAAATAGACAATGTAGCAGCTTTGTTAAAAAATATTTGAAAAAAATAAAATCTGATGAAGTCAAATCCTTACAAAGAAGAAAAACTTGAAAAACAAGACACTGATTGAATGGCACAATATGTTACAATAGTTGTGCTTTTCAAATTTGCTTTAAAAGTGCAGCAAAACAATTGCATAACTCCTTTGATAACAGGAATTTTGTGAAATACCTACCTAGAAGCTATGACAGGCTTTACTACAACATAAGTTCCCAAATTATTGTTTACCTGAGAGAATATGTAGCAGAAAGAAGATGATATGTTCTTATACCACCTTAGGATACATGTCTTAATGACATAAAAATGTGAGATGTGGGTAGGTATGGTAACTATAAAATAAGCACATCAATGGAGTAGATATAATAAGTAAAAGATAAGTTCACAGCAATGGGCTAGGTATAATAATAAGGAGTCACAGCAGTCAGAGTTATATCCTGTTGAAAAGTTTCAAGCACATAGATAAAGAGGTAAGACGAGTCTCCATTTGCACTTAAGGTGTGTCTAAAGCAACATGGTATGAAATAACTGTTAACATAGCTTTTGGAGTCAGACCAGTAGAGATTTAAAAAATATGCTGATTTAAATCCTTACTACCCAGTAACATCATTCATTCAAACTTCATTCACTATATCCATNACCCCTAAGAGGCTTCTGACCTCCTTGAAAACCATGTTCTTCCATCCATGCAGTGTGGATGAAGATTAAATACATTAATAAAATCAATTTCCCCAGAATGTAGTAATCAATTCTGCTCCCATATTTTGCTGAAAAGTTATTCACAACAGGACAGATTTTTTTATAATGTAACTGTTACACATTAAACGCTAAATTTTGAATTTATGAAGATGTACAGTTGGCTTTTCGTAGCAAAATGGAAGGTAAGGAGGGGAAGGAAATAGAGAAGGAAAGAATGAGGGGGGGAGGGACTAGAGGGAACACAGAGCAGGGGAGTAGAAGGGAGAGAAGAGGGAAGGGAAATCTGTTCCATTCTGGTGCCCAAGGAAGCTCTGCCCTGTGCACTAAAGGACAGTGGCAAAGATATTCTGACAGATACCACAACGCTTTGCCAAATCCATTAGCTAAAATTCAAAAGTCCTGAAGAATGAAGAGATCTTCACTAGGGTGGCATTTTCACAGTTATGAGGAAACATCCTCAGCCTGCTAGCAGCAATAAGACCAAATATAATTACTACATGCTCATTAAAGCTCTTCAGAATTTGCTTCAAAAATTTGGCAAATTCACCTATAACCAATTGATAACCACTTGCAAATGAAAATTTAGTTTTTTCCAGGGAAGTCTCACTTCTTAAGGGTAGACTTCATACCCAGCCATAGATGGCCAACAGAAAATGAACCCAACAGCATCTTTGGAGGTTCCTTGTCTCATAATGTCACGTCAGTGTTTCAAAAAACTTTATTTATTTTATTTACATATATTCTCTTTTTATCCTACAAGTCCTTTGAATATATATTATAGATTCCAATTATCTGTTTTTATGGGATTCCTGACTGTGAACAAGTGGGTCTCTGCTTTTATATATGTTTCTTGTGCCTTTTCTTGGGCTCTTTTCCTTCTGTACGTTTGTATCACCCAATTCTTATTAGTTTTATTTTTTATCATATTATATTATATTATTATCCCTTGGAAGCCTCTTTGATTTGTAATGAGAGACAGAAAGAGAGTGGATCTATATGGGAGTTGAGGTGGGGAGGAACTTGGAGGAGTATAGGGAAGGGAAACTATAATCATGATATAATATATAAAAAAAAACTATTTTCAATTAAAAAATAGAAAATTCTTCAATCCTGGGTTTCTTTCTTCACATTTCTTCTTATCACGTAAAGCAATTAAGTTACAAAATAGCCATCTTCCCATTTAGAGTAGTTACTGGACCAACTATAAATTGAACATGAGTACCCACATGTGATGGACACTGTTGTTATTTCTACCATACCCCTTGAGGCAG
>LZPO01108204.1:85663-98443 GCA_001675575.1 Neotoma lepida | reverse complement strand
GGTTTTAACTAATGTGAAATGCATTTTGCCAGCTCAGTAACATTTGTTTTGAACATTTCTTCCTGTAAGGTGCACAGATTTTTTTTTTTAAATTATTGTTCTACTTAACTTTTCTTCACATGTGTAATTAAATATTTCCACTTAGTTAATTAATAATCCTGTATGTTGAGCATGGAGTAGATTTGGCTGTGTCTTAGTCAGAAGCTCTTGCAGAATGTGGCAGGGAACAAAGGTTCCATTAAGTTAGCGTAGGTTTTACTCCTGACATGNGGAAGATATTGAGAACCATTACATATAAATCAAGCTAAAATAAGAGTAGTGGAGATTGTGTGCACGCCTTTAATCCCAGCACTCAGGAGGCAGAGGCAGGCAGATCTCTTTGAGTTCAAGGCAAGCCTGGTCTACAAAGCNACAGGACAGCCAGGGCTACACAAAGAAACCCTTTCTCAACCCCTCCCGCCCCTCAAAAAAAGGTAGTGGAAATTACTTCATATCTGAAAATATAAAGGGATCATTTGTGGGTGTCACAAAATATCCAGTCTGTCAATTCAAGATTGTCTTAGCTGTGGAGTAATAGTAATAAGTCAGTTCAGTATAAGCTACGATGGAAAGCCTCACTTGCTAATACTTAATCAAGGAGATAGGGGCTAAGTGTATGTACATGTTCAAACTAAATATTATTAGTACCTTTTGGTTCATAAATACCTTTGTTAATATAATTTAAAATGTATCACTGACATTTGTAATAGATAAATAGCAGCAATTTAGAAATGTCCTGTTAATTACAAATCTTCTACAATTAGTTATTTCATTGCCAGATTAATAAACTATGTCTTTGGTGTTTGTTTTATTGTCTAATTCTTTAAAACAAATATAATTCCTTCTCTAACACAGAGAATTCAGATGACCCGGAGGCAGTCTGTAGGGCGTGGACTTCAGTTGACTCCAGGAATAGGTGGTATGGTTAGTATCTAGCCATCATGTGTGCATTGAATCTACATGTACACGGTTAGGCCTGTTAAGTCCTGCATTCTGTCTTTGTTTCAGCAACAACACTTTTTTGATGATGAAGACAGAACAGTTCCGAGTACCCCAACTCTTGTGGTGCCACATCGCACTGATGGGTTTGCTGAAGCTATTCAGTAAGTTGATGAAACGGGAATGTTCGGTGACTCATCAGCTTCTTTCTGTTTACCTCATAAATTGATTGTTTTTTGGACGTGTTANTTGTAGAGTCCTACCTTCCTGTCCACTGATCTGCACATGGAATAGGAGGATCATGAGAAAGTAGTGTTGAGGAAGTTTATATAGGGTGAATAAAATACATCTTCTACTAAGAGAGTATGACAGAGCTTAAGAATGTGATTTCTACAATTAGAATGCTTGTGTTTGAAACCTGTCTCTAGGGTTTCCTCACAAGAGCAGATTTCTTGCTGTCCCTTCTTCTGAGTAACTTCATTTTACTGATAATATTTCAGTTTGTGCTTACATGTCTAGATACCAACTGACAGTGAATGCTGTATAGGTGCTGGTGGAGGTGTTTGTCATTACAGTAGTCGTGATAGATAGTATATTGTGAAAGCTTAGAGTAACCAGCTGTCACCTAACTGTCTAGGAGAGTGACAGTGTAAGTGATCTTTCTTAATAGAAATGAAGTAATTGTCCCAACAGTTAATAAGGGAGGACATTAATTGAATCTTACAATTCTTAATGATTACTTAGCATTTCTGTGCATTAGTTAAGCCTTATAGCTATGAGGATAGATGTTATTGTTGCCTGTGAGGACTACCTTAACACATTCCACTCCACAGACCCCAGGGTCACCAATTTAAGCACCGGTTCTCCAGCATGAACCTTTTATGAAGAAATTTAGAGTTTAAATAGCATTGAACCTCTTGATATTTGGGGCCAAATAAACAGTGTAGAAATTAGAAGCATAGTACAGGAGTGCTCAAGGTCCTTAGAGCTACTGTATGGAGACGGGTTTGAAAACCAACCTGAAGGAAAGGCTTTAACTAAAAGTATACTTTCGAGTAGAAATGAAAATTAACTAGATAATTACAGAGGTATAATCCATAAGCATGTGCAGTTATGGGTAGCTAGAAAAGGGAGGGAAAGAGATGAGGCTGTGTTATGTCTGGGAATAGGCAGTGGGATACATGATATTATTGTTAGGATACAGGGAGAAAGCAGTTAATCTAGTCATCTAATGCCAGGGCTTTTCTAAGTCTTAGAGCTAGATTTTTAACCTACAGTAGGCCAGAAAGTAGCTTATTTTATATTACTAAACAGTGAAAACTAAAATAAAAATAAAATGTTTGTTTGCTTGTTTGTTTGCTTCTTGTTGCATGTGTCTGTTTCAGACAAGTTCAAAAACAACATAGTTCAGGGAAGCTAAAAGTTAAATCAAATTATTCATATTACTAAATTTAATAATGGTATTTTTGCAAGATACCCTGTATTGACATCATTTTCATTGTTTCCCTACTTATACATTCCTTTTTTTTTTTTAAATAGCCTTTTCCTTTCCCATGAATGAGCATTTAAACAAGCAGCATTAAATTTACTATCAAATTAATTTTTGTCCATTTAGTTCCCCACAGGTTGCCGGTGTTCCTAGATTCCGGTTTGGGCCACCTGAAGACATGCCACAGACAAGTTCTAGTCACTCTGACCTTGGCCAGCTTGCTTCTCAAGGAGGTAAAAATAGCAAATAAGCCTGAGATTTCTAAAATTCATGTATTGGGTAGAAGTTAGTATGCTATGACTTCTTTAAGTTGCTATAATATAATCCCTGTCCTAATTTATATAAAGCTACCAATGTGGCTCTTATTAAGCATTGCCTTTTCTAATCTTGTCAGCAAAGTTCCCTTAGCCTAAAAACTGGTTTTTATATTTGTATATTGTCTTGATTACTGCTCTATGGCTGTAATGAAACACCACAACTTATAAGGTAACCTTTCATAAGGTAACTTATGAAAAGGAGTTAATTGGAGACTTGCTTACAGTTTCAGAGGATTTGTCTATTATCGTTATGGCAGGGAACATGGTGGCAGGCAGGCAAAGTGCTGGAACAGTAGCTGAGAGCTTTCCATCCTGATCTGCAAGCAGGGAGAGAGACACTGAGCTTGGCATGCGCTTTTGAAACCTCAAAGCCCACCCTATTGACACACCACCTCACAAGGCCATACTTCCTCCAAGGCTACACCTTCTAATCCTTCTCAGACAGTTCAGCTAGCTAGAGACCAAGCCTTCAAACATGAGCCTTTGGGAGCCAATAAATATACTAATAATTAACCAGCTGTTTTAAGTTTAGGAGTGCAGTGTATTTTTTGTTTACAACTTGAGAGTTGTGGCATACCTAATTAAATATATGCCTAATTAGATTTTCCCTATTAATATTTGTTTTCAAAATAAAGTATGAGCTATAAAATAAAATGACCCCAAAATTAAGTAGTAGAGGTAGATGATACCTCTATGTGAATTATACTGTTTGTGGAATTAATTACCATTTAGTCTACTGGTGAAATTCAGCTTATTTCTGGGAAACTGGCATTTTGCAAGTGAATAGAGAAGGCTAGTAGCCACTCCTAACTCGCTTTATAACTGTAGGGAAAGTTCATTAAGTGTCACTAGCAGAATTACTAACCTTGGCAGTTAGGCGAGGACTAGATCTCAACGGAGTACTTGTTCATAGTTGGACATTCCATAAAATTAGCTTGTTTTAAACTCTTAGCGAAAGTACTTTTGTGTGTGTATGCAATTAATATGTTCTAATAAGAATAAAAGAGACAATATTTTTTGCTAATTATTTGGGGTACTTTAATTAGTGTTGAATATGTACTGAGCTTGATTTTTGCTTGATGGAACAAGGAAATTATGAGCTTCACAAGAAAGTTATACACTTTGTGCTAATCCTTTGCTTTGGCATTTTTATGTTCTCTTAGTCATTCATTGATACTCACGTTGTCTCTAGGTTTGGGAATGTATGAAACACCCCTCTTTCTGGCTCATGAGGAAGAGTCTGGTGGCCGCAGTGTTCCCACAACACCTCTCCAAGTAGCAGCCCCAGGTTGGTGCCAGACAAATGAGGACATTTTGTTTTATTGGTGACATAGAACCCCACTGAACCTATTCTGGCTCAAAATTAATGAACCACCAAGGTAAATGTGTTTATTCTCTCTTTCTCAGTGACTGTGTTCACTGAGAGCACCACCTCCGACGCTTCAGAACATGCCTCTCAGTCTGTTCCCATGGTGACGACGTCCACAGGCACTTTATCCACGACAAACGAAACAGCAGCAGGTGACGATGGAGATGAAGTATTTGTGGAGGCAGAGTCTGAGGGGTATGATTTTATTGTATAGTTTTTGTATGTTGTCATAATTGTTTGCTTTAGCAAGCAAATGCGTCAGAGTCTGTTTTCAGTGGTATCCTGCTGTATTTGGAAAAGCTACCTTGCATTCAGAATCTAACCAGCTTCACAGTGTAGGGTTACTATGAGAGACGATTTTAAAAAGCATTAGTAAAAACTTTTTTTCATTCTAAGGAAACAGAAATAATTTGCTAAAAGGAGCACATGGAGAGTTAAATTTCAAACTGGAATCTAATTCTTGTAAAATGGGAAGTTTGTACTTTTTTAATGGTCAGAAACATTGGTGGTAGAACACAGATTTTCTGCTTAGATCTCAAGGACTCAATTTTCTTTGACAATGCTTCATAAGCCAGGTCTACTGGGGTATAATAAGGTAAAAAGCAAGTCTGTTTGTATTCTTTAACATTGGTACTTAGTTTGGGGGAGGTTTTAAGTCTCACTGAGAATACTAGCTATTACTAATTCTATACATATTTTCAGGTCACTTTATATTTGTCCTTCTAACCTACACCGTATCCCTAAAATGTATTGCTTTCCATCATAGAAATTAAGTTCAGAGCATGTTTACAATAATTTGCTTAGACTGTTCTACTGGTAGCCAGCTCAGGTGAACATTGAAACCTTAACTTCAGCCCTGTGCTGATTACACCTCCCCATCTTACAAGCTCAGGTGTCTGCGGTAAGTTGTCACCAGTAACTGTACTGTTTGCAGATGATGAAAGAGGAGAGATTAGACCAGATTCAAATTTTTATTATCTACCTCACGTGCTTCTTAAAGGGAGAAAGATGAAAATATGTCCACTGAGCTAGGTACCCTCATACCCATAACTGTTACCTCATGGTGAGGTACTGATCTGTTGTTACTAGTTGGGGCAGTTGTGAGTAACTCTTGCCCTCCTAGAATATTGTTTGGGTGTTTATCAAAGTTGAATATATCCCCTGTGAGAGTCAAGAATGTAAATATGCTTGTCAAATGGAGGGCTGCTGAAACAGTGGGAAAACACAAAGTAAAACTGGAGGAAATCCAAAAAGAGAGGAGGTGAAGGGAAAAGAACATGAGTCTCCACCCCCACCACCTGCTCTGCCTTCTGAGGAAAAAATGACAACCTATAACAGAGTCTAATTTTTAGTAAAACTAGAACTCTGGAACTACTTATAAAATAAATCAAAAAGAATTTGGGATATATGCTAGAATCAGTTTCACGTTTCCTAATCAACATTTATTTTCTTAGTATTAGTTCGGAGGCAGGCCTAGAAATTGATAGCCAGCAGGAAGAGGAGCCTGTGCAAGCATCTGATGAGTCCGATCTCCCCTCGACCAGCCAGGATCCCCCTTCCAGCTCTTCTGTGGGTAAGGACTGCCCATGCAGCCTGCATTCATTGCCCTTATCTACAGAGATGCTTACCAGAGACACATCTCTCNTGTTCACGCTCCTGACTTTTAAAACACATGGCTTAATTTTATCATTAATAGGAACTTACATTATTATTACAAGGATAATCGGGCATTGATAATCAGAAAGCATGGAGAAGGTAGATCCACACCACAAAAGTAGTTAGTTCACGTATATTTTATCCAGATAAATGGTGTCAGCACAGGTTCTATAAAATATTTGGGTCTCTTAACTGTGCTGCTTACGTTCTGGTTTCTTCTCAGATTGAAGGAATTGTTCGCCTGTTTAAAGGTGCTGCTTGAATTGNAGGGGGTGAGGGGGTGTACTGGGAAGGAATCGAAGAAGTGTTTCCCCAGCTCTCCTTCTATTTGAACCAGAGCAGCTTTGATCTGAGGGTTGGAAGGTGGGACTCCATTTACTTCAAAACCATGTTTGAAATTTACTAATGTAAAGAGTTGTCTTCAAGTTTTTTAATTTAACTTTGGAAAGATGAAGTCTTCCTATAATAAAAGTTACTTCTATGGGCTTTTTTTTTTTAAATAATGGCATTTTTTGAGTATTGACAATGTTTGAGGCTATTCTCAAGCCTTTGAAGTATACTGTTCTCATAACAACCCTATTTGGTAGGGATCCATTCCCATATTTTAAATATGAGGACTAAGGATTAGAAAGGTTAAATTATTTCACAAGGTCATGTAGCTAATAAACTATAGGCCAAGATGCAAGTTTGGCTTACAGTCACATAATTTTGCTGTCCCAAAATTTCTTCCTATCCCTCTTTGTTGCTTTTCTGACATGTCAACCAACTGGCTTACATCTCTTGGTTCAACTCCCATATTCATATTTCGGAAGCTAGCTTCTTTACATATCCACATTTCATACTACATCTTATAGTCAGAATTGCAAATAATATATGTATGTAACTCAGCTTTATGTACAAAAGGATCAGAAATTTTAAGTATAATTATTAGTCCTGTTGAGGTTCTCTGACAATTGTCTTTCTTCAATAGTAGAAGTAATACTAGTTACTAAAGTAGCCCTTGCATGAGAAAATGGGGTGGGTTGTTACTAGAAAATAGAATGTCTTTAACATTAATTTCGTTCTCTGTCTGGGTACTCAAACTTGAATATTGAAAACAACGGGCACATCTGAATTTGTCTGTGTGTTAATCTAGTAATTGTAGCTGCTTTGTTGGTTAACTCACTTTCCTTACATCTTAATGCTTTCTTTAGATACTAGCAGTAGTCAGCCGAAGCCTTTCAGAAGAGTAAGACTTCAGACAACATTGAGACCAGGTGTCCGTGGTCGTCAGTTTAACAGACAGAGAGGTGAGTTTCAGACATAGNGATTACCTGATATGTAAATAATAACATGTGCAACAAGTTTCTAAAGGAAGTCATAAGGATTGATTCATAATTACATGATGATGATGTGATATTTAACATTTTAGGCCGTTTACTTGTCATAGTTATAAAATGAATGTCTTGAAAATCTGAAGTGTTAGCATGCTGTGTATTCATTGTACTAGCTCTACCTGTATTATTATGATGTTAGGTACTTTTTTGTGCAATAAAAGTTTTGTAGCTAGTAAAGGAATACAAGATTTTAGTATTTCTATGTTTCCTAATGTAACTCATTAGACTGTATTTACATCATAAAACTAGTGACCCATTTATAATAACTGTTAGTCAAAAATGGGGANTATCTTTTCATATCTATAATATCCTAGATATTTCTACTGAACATAATGGTTACCTTTTATTATTTCCTTCTACAGGTGTAAGCCATGCAATGGGAGGAAGAGGAGGACTAAACAGAGGGAATATTAATTAAATGATCTGTAAACTATAACACCTGTGAATAAGATTGGCAAATGTGTTTTAATATAATGATTGTCAAGTTGAGAAGTGTTTTGTATTTAAATAGGTATTGTCATTTCAACATTCTTTATTAATAAAATGTATTTCAGTGTCAAAACTTATCATTGTTTTCTTCATTTCATTTTGATGACTCTTCTTTGCCCATAAGCTAAGGACAGTTGTACCAGACTTTGGAGAGAGTCTGCCCAGAACGAGTAGTAATTGCTCTCGCTGTTCTAGTCGGCACATCGATGTTATAGTATTGATCTAAATGAAAAAGAGAAGTCATCTTTTTAATTNAAAGGAAGGTAAAATACTTGTTCATGTTGATTATTATATTCAAAGTCAGTGTAATTTCAGTATCAAAAGTGATTTCTTTAACTTCCTGACAAAAAATAATTTGTGTGATGGGATGATCTTTCAGCATCTTTTAAGTAATACTAGATTCAACTCTCCTTTTTGAAATAAGTATTTAAAGAATCAAGTTAATCTAAAAGATGACTCATTTGGTTTTTATCATTCTTAAAATATACTTCTTAGACATTCATATTATAGAATCTTGGGCAGAATAATTTAAATAGCTGGTCTTTCCAAACATAAGTGTCCTGGGTAATAGACTTTAGTTAATAAAACTGGGTTCCATGAATGTCTCGTACACCGTGTAGACTGTGTTGATATGTGGGATCTTAAGTGCCACTCAGGATAGAAACAAGGTACTGTTTCTCCTACTCTCCCAGCACTGCAGTAGAACTGAACTGCACTCCCTCCAGTTAAATGAAATCGGTGCCACAGTCTCTCCCTTCACACTGAGGGAGCACTGAAGTTGAGTTCCTTACTTCCAGTCATTATTGTACACTTGCCCTTTTCACTTAAATTGTGTTTGTGCTTCCACAAGTGAGATCAACTTGGGAAGNTCATCAGCTGTTCCATCTTCCTTACCTTTAGAAAAGGCATAGTAATCGTAGCCGTCGGGTTTTCTGATGTTAGGCAGTGTTATTGCTGAGGTAACAGCATTGGGAAATCCTCTCCACAGTGTGCTCACTTTGACTTCCTTGTGGAGGAAACCTGCAGGCAGAATTGGTAATAAAGGTTTGGTAGCATTTACAGCCTTCGAGCTACATAAGCCCAGGTTTTGAGTTTGTTTCTGCTATGACATGAAGACCTCACTTTTAGGACTGCCTTGGGGGTTACAGATTTGTATACAATGCTTGCTGTTTCTTTATAATTAACAGACTTGAATAAACTACGTTCTTTACCCACAAAGAAAAAATATTGCTCATTGGTTACTACTCAGTAAGGCAAATGGATTGGTTTTACATCANTAAGTGTAAATTGTTAGTATTTTTGACCAGTAATCTCCCTCATGATCAGAATTGTTGATACGATGAAAACATTACCCTTGTCTTGATAAGCGACTCTCACGGGCATCGAGTAATGGATTCTGAAGGTGTGTGTCTGGAGAGGTCCAACAGCACGCTCAAAGCGACGCCTCCTGACCTGCGCTGCTCCCCCGTACACTGAGTAGTTTATCGCAGGCCTCCTGCCGGTGCACTTTCTCGCAGGCTCATGTTTGTAAGTATACTGCTGTACATTGCCACCTATGACATATTAGGAAAACCGCATTGCAAACAAAAAACTCATGTTAATCCACACGGAAAGGAATGGGTTAAGATTGCCTTTACATTTTTTGGTTGGTTTTCATAAATATGTAGAGATTTTTAATGATGGCTATTGTTAATTGAATAATAGTTAATTGAAAAATATTCTTGAAATACAGTAATTACTAAGACCTGAAATGTGTGTTGAAGAAATGAATCCAACAAATTGACTAACACAGAGTCAATGATAGTGTTTTTTTTTATCAGACCCAGATGTTCCATGATTCACATTGCAGGAGATCTAAATAATTCTTATGCCCTATAATATTTTTATCAATAACATATCAAAGAGTCAGTTCTTAAAAAGCAGCATCACATTGACAATTGTGTGACACATACCTCTCTTGAAGAAGTACACAGATTCAGGCCTGTCCTTGTACTTGGCTATTGAAAGAGCTGCCACTACCTTCCCTGTCAGTCCTCCAAAGCCTTTGACAATTTGTTTAGGATACCCAGCATCTTGTACATCATTGGTGAAGCGCCAGTACTGAGAATCCTGATTGTTTAAAAGAGAAAATAATGTTAAAGGCTTTTGTAGACATGGTTCTGGGATTCATTCTCAGATTTAAGTGTAGGCAGATCACGATAACTTGGTTGAATTTGAATTAGCAGATGATAAATACTNTCAAATTGTTGCTTTTGAAAGAACAGTTCATTGTCGCCAAATGGAAGGTTAAGATGATGTTGGGACAAAGTACAACTGCATCTTTTTTTCCAAGCAATATTTGCATTACCTTAAAGAAAAAAGTTTTCCCTTCACAGTTGCATCTAGTGAAAACAGTGTCAATAGGAGAAGGAATACCCCAGACTTCGGTAATTCTGCGCGGTGGAGATGGTGGTCTGAATGGATTTAGCATCCAAAAATAATGACCTTAAAAGTAAAGAGACATGTCAGCCTACAGTCTGAATACTAAAATATGTCCCCACAGAAAAAGAAAATGGAAAAGCAGGTGGTGATTATCAAGAAAAATGGATTCAGTGTGTTAAGTGCCTGGAAGTAGAACCACATTAAAAAAATTTGTATATTTCTAAGCTATTTCTTAAGCTCAAAATTTAGCAAAAGAGGTATTTTGAGATATTTTAGTTCCTGTGTTTTAAGTTTTTAATTTAATTTTTGAGGGTTTTGAGACAATCTGTGAACATCATGCCTGTCTCTTATACACATCTAGATGTGTATAAGAGACAGGTATGTGTGTGTGGACACTTGCAGGGTGCATGTGGAGGTCACAGAACAACTTGAGAGTTGGCTTTCTCCTCCCACCATGTAAGTCTCACGAGATCAGTACAGGTCATCAGGCTTGGCGGTGGGTACCTTCAGCCATTGAGCCATCTCACCAGCTCAGTGTCTACTTCCTCTAAAAAGATCTGTTTGCCTTTGTGAGATATAGCTCTCTGGGTTTCAGTGTTTTTACTTTATAGAATTAGAGTTATAACTTAATGACAATTAAAATCTCTTGAATCTTTACTACATATAATTTGTTTTTCTTCATACTTAGCCTGTGTTCTAAGAAGACTAAAATATCAGTCCATGGGAAATCTACTTAATTCTCTGGTACTCTCAAAAAGTACAACTTTTCTTACTTCACAATGGAGGCATAATTTTCTAAGAAAATTGGAATGCAAATCTCTGTCATTTCCTTTAGTTTGAAATTGACACTTTGAAATCCTACCACAAAAAGAAACCTTCAGTAATAACAATTCAAGTACTTGGTTGTATTTATGTGCCTAAATTAATCCAATATTCTCATTTAGTGCAGACTCATGAGTCAGTTTTCCTTTCAAAAGAACAATTCAAATTAGCACCCTCGTGACTTTATTCTCAGGAATGCCAACACAAAACAAGAAGCATATTTATATATTCATAGCTCACCT
Source organism: Neotoma lepida (assembly GCA_001675575.1). Classification (NCBI taxonomy): domain Eukaryota; kingdom Metazoa; phylum Chordata; class Mammalia; order Rodentia; family Cricetidae; genus Neotoma; species Neotoma lepida. The sequence goes on along the minus strand of LZPO01108204.1, from coordinate 87,284 downwards.
CGAAATGCAACTAACGTCCCATTGTGCAGAGTAGTCAGTCCATCCACTGGCTTACCATTGCATAAGTTGGTCTCGTCTAAAACAAATAAACAAAAATTAATAAAGAATAGAATGGGGAAAGCAATTTGTTGTTTTCAAATCCTTCACAGGATTCTGTTTCCTGTTTACTCTTCTAAAGTGTAGTAAGGTGAAAAGAAGTGATAAGATTCCATAACTCCTCTTACCTAATGTGATTCAGGGGTATTACATAAAAATGATAGTGTGGTCTAAGAGATTATCCTGATCTTCGTTCACGTGGTGTACTTATTAGACATTTGAACTGTTTTCAGTCACTGCCCTTTGGGGTTGATTTAGAGAAGGAAATGGGTTTTTTCTTTGCATTATGCTCTCTAAAAGATAAATTATTTTGACATTCTCTACCCCATTTCTGCTACCAACAGACATGTCTGGACTTTGCCAACACTAAATTTCTGATGCTAATTACTACTCAATGTCCTGGAGACTAAATATACTATGATTATTCATACACTGCACANATGTAGGTAAGCTGAAATCAAACTTGGTAAGTTCACAAGTTAGAGTTCTGGATCCTGGATCTCCATAAAGAGAGACTACAACAGAAGAGTAACTGATTCTTAGTACCTGAAAGCATGGGATTGATACTCATGCCGTGGTTGAGTCCACTGGCCACGTGATCAGTGCCTGGAATAATAATGGGGGATAGCACAGGGGGCCTGAGAATAATGACAGGTTTTCCTCCTTCACCTCCATCTGCATCTTCATGATCTGGATTTACTTCAGCTGCTTCTGAGTTTGGAGTTTGGTTAGGGCTGGCGGTGGTNGGCAACATGACTTCGAAGGGGGTGGTTTTTGGTTCAGGCATTGCTGGAGTTGTCTTTAGAGGAGATGGTGTAGTTTTTGGTTTTCTCACTTTTGGTATCTTTGGCTTTTTAGAGATGGGCTTCTTGGGTGTTTTGGGTGGCTTTTTGGTAGAGGTGGGCTTCTTGGGTGCTTTGGTTGGTTTCTGGAGTTTTGGAGCTGTCTTAGAATCATCAGAGTCTTCGGGTGCAGGGGTGGTTTCTTCAGGTTTGTTCAGAGTCTCTTCAGTCGGAGCAGTTACTTTGGGTTCGAGAGTTGTTGCTTTCACAGTAGTCGTTTGGGGTGATGTGGTATCTTGAGTTGTAGGTGTTATTTGTGTGGTGGTACTTGCTTCTGATTTGGTAGTCTCTTCTGGTATAATTGTTGTCTTAAGGGCAACAGTTGTAGTTTTGGGTGTGTCTTTTTCTGTTGTCTTCTCTTTAGCTGCTGTAGTCATTTCAGGTTCGATTATCTCAGGAATCAGTTCCTCAGGGATGGTGGGCTCAGGGTTCTTAGGGGTAGTGGGCTCAGGCTTCTTAGGGGTAGTGGGCTCAGGCTCCTTAGGGGTGGTGGGTTCAGGCTTCTTAGGGGTGGTGGGTTCAAGCTCCTTAGGGGTGGTGGGTTCAGGCTTCTTAGGGGTGGTGGGTTCAAGCTCCTTAGGGGTGGTGGGTTCAGGCTTCTTAGGGGTGGTGGGTTCAGGCTTCTTAGGGGTGGTGGGTTCAGGCTCCTTAGGGGTGGTGGGTTCAGGCTTCTTAGGGGTGGT
>LZPO01108204.1:58847-76370 GCA_001675575.1 Neotoma lepida | reverse complement strand
TCTGCGTGATTCTGAAACCATGCCCAAGCAAGCAGTCATCTCTCATGTTTAGGTTCGATGAGAACTTTAGACATCTCACCAGAAATGTCTATTTTGAAAATAAAATTTCACTGTAATAATTATGGATATTGATTTTTCTTCTCTCATGCTGTGTATGTTAAAGGGAAAAGCTAAAGTTCCATATTGTTTTGACTAAACAACTTAAATCTCATGCTGTGTACTCTTTGTACCATGGCTATGCTGGGTGTACACCGNGGATCTCTAAATAGGAGTAACATGCTGTTTGCCTAGAACTGACTCTGAAGGACTGAACTCTGCAATATTATAAGAAATGGCACTCAGCTCTGTACAAGCACATAATGGGGTGAACAGTCTCTGCAAAGAAGAGAGAGCATTTAAGGCTAATACAATTCCATTTGAAACACTGTAAATGTACATTGTACTATGCTATCTATGTTGACATGATGATAAAGTATGTTATTTATAATGATTCATTTGATGTAAAAGTTTGGTTAAATTGGTCAACATACCAGCAAGTGTTATTTGAATATTACATTTTTCATTTCTTTGGATGGTGTTGTGTAGCTCCAGCATAGTTTTGTTACATAAATATCTGTAATTTTTTTTTTAATTTTGGGGAAAAACTGAATGAACAAGTAGGGACATTATTTTCTATCAAAACTCAGAACTCCTTCAAAGCTCTCACAGTCCCAGAGGAAAGGTGAGAATTCCAAAACACACAAATGTGCAAATTGTTAGACTCAAGCAAATGTATATGTGTCTGAATATGTTTTCTTGTTGTCATAAAACACAACTGGGTGCTTAACAGCAGCGGTTGGATAGAAGCATTTTTGATGGTGAAGTTACCTTGAGATGAAACTTGTTGAATCAAGAAAGCAGGGAGCAGCAGCGACAAGCAGATGGGAAGTATTTTCCACCCCATGGTTTTCTCGGATGCGACACCTTGCCTGAAATAAAAATAAAAGCGTCGGAAACCTGCTCTTTAATCTCACCACCACCTAGCGTGCGTGGCATGCACAGCGTTCTGAAACTTTCCAAATGCAACTCAATAACAAACCACTCCATCCTTAGTACAAAACTTATGAGCAATCAGCTTAATTCCTGAGAAAGTAGTTGATTGTTCTGTTTAATATGATACAGAACAAGCCACCTCAATTAAATTACCAACCACTATAATACCTCAGAATAATAGCAGAAAATAGGCTTATTTTAAAATTCTGTTGGAGTCGTAGTCTGTACTTACAGTGCAAGGCTTAAATCATATCCTGGAGGTAAAACGACCAGCTTCAATAAAATCAAGTTTAGCAAGAGCAATGGGGCAGTTCTTCCAACTTTCCCTTAACTCAATACAAATTCATAGGCTTCCAACAAGTTTCTCACGTAACTATGATTCTTTTCAAAACTTTCCAACTACTGTCCCTNTCCAAACACATTTAATGAAGACATACTTAACACTACAACAAGCATGTTAACCTTGACACTTACCTGGGAAAGGACAGATGAAATTCTCCAGTGTTACTGGAAGTCTTATATACCAGTGCAAATGGATTGGGATGAACCAATTAGTCCAAAGGTTAGGCAAAGTCAACAGTGACAACCTATGAAATCAAGCTTTCCTCATTTGTTGGCCGGGGCCCCAGACGACGAGACTTAGGCAACATCTGGAAAACACTCCCATTAAGAAAAATGACTACCGCAAAATAAAGTGAGATTTATTGGCCAAAACACATTTCTAATTTCTAAATGAAGTGAACAAATTGTTCTGNGATGGTACATCACTCTGGAAGCCTTGGACTAGAGTGCAAAGCAGCAATTCTAAAATGCTCAAGCTGGGACCATTTCTNCNTCTCTTGCCAGTTAAATCCAGTAAAGGTGTTCAGAAACATCTCTAATGAAAGTTTGGGATAAAAAGATCATGCCCTTATACCAATAATGTAACATCCTCCTCCTCCTCCTNCTTCTTCAAATTCTTATTTTTGTGGAGCACAGAAAATATGCTCTCAGTTCCCCTTAAGGTAAAATACCCACACTCTGGGTTTTCAGGCTTCATTGCCATGAAAAAGCTTGCAGNAAAAACCCCGTTGAAAGTCTGGCACAGTGGCATCTGCCTGTAGTCCCATCTCTCCGGAGGCTGAGGAAAGATCAAAGGTNTAGGCATTGGACACCAGACTGCACATCACAATCGGACTCTGCCTCAAAAATAAATAATAAACAAACAAACAAACTGGAAACTGTGTTGCTATTCACCGTGGCCCTTTTNTTTAAAACGGGCAGTGTTTAGAAGAGGTCTTTTNTGTTCCCAGTGTAGTCTCCCTGCCACGGGAAAAGTAAACCATCTGCCTTTCAGCTCAGCTGGAAGTTTTACCCCACTTTTATAGAAAATGTTCTTGTCAAGTCTCCCCTAAGTTCTCATCTATGTCTCAGCACCTTCCACATCTACCCAAGTCACATGTAGGATGATAGCCAACACATGTACTGTATTTTATTGGTATTATCTGTCCATTTGTCTCTGAATACCAACAGACATTGATTTCCTTAAGACTGTATCTTAATTCTCCTGCCAACGTACAGTCTGGTGCTTCACCAAGACTGTATGTACAAAAACGTGTTTGGTGAAGCCAGCTGTTTTAGCCCCAATACAAGCCATGTATTGTATATTCAGTAGATGCTACATTTAGTTATCACACAATGCCTTTAAGTAGAAATATCATCACCTACATTTTCTAAGAAGATAAAAATGATGAGTGAAGAATGTGTGACTATCCTCAGAACCCAGGACATTGCATTCAAGATCCATCCTATTTCTCTTACATCCCACTCTTGAGAAAGGCCAATAAGTTTAGTATGTAGTCACCGTATTGCATTTTAATCCTTCGTATTTACATATGCTTACTTCTCAGGTGAATATATAAAGACAGTATAGAGGCTATCTGCTCGTCTCTTGGTGATCTTCCCCAGCACCTCCTCACAATCCACAGAGTGATTTCCCTTTATTTATCTATCTATCTATCTATCTATCTATCTATCTATCTATCTATCTATCTATCTATCTATCTATTTATTTATTTATAATTTTTCTGTTTGTTTGTTTCTATTTTTTGTTTGTTTCTTTGTTTTTGTGATTTCCCTTTAGATGGCCTGGCGGCATCTGTCACAGCTGAAACTACTGAGAGGAGGAATTTGAACTACATNAGATCAGTGTTTCGTTCTCATGGAGACTTGGAGTTAGAATGCAAAGATGACAAGTCTTTCTGCCAAGAGAGATCTGTGATATGTGAATTTCTGCTCATGTTCTATAGAAAGTTCGTTAGACAAAAATAACGCAAATGAAGGAAGCACCTACTGGAAAAGATTTCCAGAAGCCTTCTAGGTCCTGGATACATCTTGTGCCTTAAACTCGACATGGTGTTATATATATTTATGGTAAATTTCTCCTTTGGAGAAGAGGCTAAGGAAGGCTCTTGCTACTTTAAATTGTTAAAAAAAATTCATATTATGTGCATAAAAGGTCTTGTTGGGTGGATTGAACTGAAATATCTTGCTTCTTAAAATTACCAAAGTCAAGAAAAGGAAACAAGAATTAAGCTCTGATTTATGCATTTTAAGTTATCTGTACAATCATCCTCCTTCTTTATGTGAATCTGATAATGGTGATAAATCTCATTTTGGAGGTGTGTGGGGTTTGTGCATGTACACACACAAGAAGGCTAGAGAAAGACATCATGTCTTCTCTTCAATCCCTCTGCCTCACTCCCTTGAGACAGGCTTCTCCCTGAACCTGGAGCTTGGCTGTAGGCCAGCAAGCCCCAAAGACTCTTCTGTTTCTGGTACCTACAGAAAGAATCAGGGCTACAGGCTTATAGATGGTCAGGCCCAGCTTTTTTTGTAGGCCCTGGCAATTTGAACTTGGGATCTTACGTTTATGTGGCAAATGTTCTTACCTACTGAGCTATCTCTCTAGCTCCAGAAAATGATATTTTAAAATTAATTGAATAATATGTACTTGTTCTTCAGTAAGGTCTAAGCTTCCCAAACTGACAAAGAAAACATGTAGATACACATTTGCATAACCAGTGTAACCAGTGTAAGCTATAACTTTAAACATATTCGTTAATGTATTGTTGCTGCCACCTTCATTTTTCACATGTATCAAAAGTGGGAAACTATTAAATACCAAGATTAGCTTTACCTAGCTCTATTTACCTTCAATTCAGCTAACTTTACTGGATAATGAGGCTCTCTGGGTTAAGTTCACCCTTGGAGTAGGGAAACATTTTTATCCATCAACTCTTTTTATATTCTGCAAGCTTTGGTGCACTTAGCCATCTGTGTTCCACAGCGATTGTCCTGTTGCTTCGTAAGCTTTCCCTTTGACATTTCATTCCTCGTTAAAAGCTTTTTGTCAATGTTCATTTCAANCTCATTGAACTGGATTGGTTTTTGATGTGGAGGGGGCTGGGAAGAGGGAGTCAAGTGCAATGGAGAGGACAGTTAAGACACTGGATCGTGTCTCATCCCCAAGGGCTGCTTTCCACGTGAGAGTCCTTCTANGCACCACATTCTGTACTTNCTACCTGCAGGAAGCAGCATGGCAACATCTTCAGAGAACACTCGGGGGTGGCTTCTCTGTGCTAGATTATTTCATAACATGCTGCTCTTCTCTTCAGTCTGTTATGTCTCTGTCCCTGCTGTTAGCTGTCACCTTGTTCTGCAGCCAACCGGTCTATGTGTGCCTCATGGCTTCCCTCCACCTTTCCACAGCTCTGCTGCTCTTTCTTCTAGCAGCAGCCCAGGAAAAAGTGAAGCATGCCAAGGGCAAACTACAGATGCTAGCTTCTCTGATGCCATGTTTTGCATGTGATCAATGTCTCCTTGAGATGAAATAACTTGTCTCTCCCATATGGAATAGAAATCCACATCTCGGGACTACTCCGTCCATTCTGTTCAAGGCGTCATCACACACTAGGAAGGAGCGTGTGTGTGTGTGTGTATGTGTGTGTGTGTGTGTGTGTGTGTGCACATACATACACTCATGAGTATTTTCCTGGATATTTGACCAAAAGTCTAACCATTAGGTCAGTAAAAGTGTTTCCAAATTTGTTTTGGAGATCACAGTCTCAAACCTTTCCATCTTTTTCTAGCTGTACCTCTAGAGATTAAACCCCAGCTTCCCATTCGGGTAGGTGTGACCTCATAGCTGTGTTTACTTTGATGAAATACCATCGATTTGCACAATTTCCATCTGTTTCCCAACAAGAAATTGCCTGTCCAGCTTCCTCTTTTTCTCCTTTCTTGTACATTGGATGGCAGACACCAGAGACCAGCCATGGCCATGAAAAAAAAAAGCCAGTGGTCTATGTGAGGCATACTATATAATTTCCTGCAAAACCCATTTTACTTGAATAAATTTAATTGAAGGTCCTTCTAAAATATTCTAACATAGAAATAAGGAATTCCCAGTGTTTACAAAAATTATATCCTAAAAATTAGCTTTGTATTTTGTTAGAGAATGAATGGCTGGTAATGAAGAGCTGATACTGGAAATGGAGATAGAAACCGTTTATTGCAGAGGACACAATTGTGAATGTAGAAGATGCTAAGAGCCCATGAAAAGTTGTGAAAAACTAAGGAGCAAGCTGAGCAAGGTCATAAGACATAAGGACACAACCCAGGTTAAGGACTTAATAATGAATTAACAGATGTGCATAAGTAAAAATGATTGAACTTTCTAAGAATAAATGGCTCATGCATTAAATTCACTAATTTACTCATTTTCTCTTTTTTTCATGTTTTTAAAAATAATTTGTTGGGGGTGGGTCAGAGGAAGGCTGGGGGGAAGTGGGAGGAGGGATGAGAGGGGAATCTGTAGTTGGTATGTAAAATGAATAAAACAATTTTAAATAAAAAATAATTTGTTTCTTTTTAAGTGTATGAGTGTTTTGCTTCCATGTATGTCTGTGCACCATGTGCATGCCTGTTGGTGGACAGGGAGGCCAGAAGAGGGCATCAGATCCCCTAGACCTGGGGTTACAGAAGGTTGGGAGCTGCCTTGTGGATGTTAGAGAGCAAACCTGGATCCTCTGCAAGAGCAGCGAGTGCTCCTAACCACCGAACCATCACTCTACCCTCCTTGTGTTTTATTTTTGTGAGAATAGGTATCATTCTGTAGCCCATGCTGACCTAGACCAATCGTGTAGCACAGACTGATCTTGAACTTGCAGTGATCCTGCTGTGATCCTCAGCCTTCAAAGCACTAGGATTAAAGGCATGAGTCACCTGGTTTCACTTATTCAGTTTTGATGAACAACAGAATTATCAAGTAGTGATTATACATTCCAGCCCCAGGATTAGTTGCTGGAGATACTTTTGGGTGTGAGAGGAAACCTGTTTTCTAAGATCTCTTCGACAAGGCAGAAATAAATGAATAGTTCAAATACTGTGACTGGACAAGATCATGTGGTCAATGGCTGAGGTTGGGCTTTGGCATACATAAAATCGTTATACAAATCTCAGTCTTAAAATTCAGTTCCCTACAAGTCTCTAAGTTGTCTATACCTCGGTTTCCTAGTCTTTGTGTAAAGGGGTAGCAATAATTCCCATTATTGTTTGGCATTGTAGAGACACATGAAAAACAAGACAGAATTACACTGAACATGTGATGGAGATCCTTAATAAAGTATGGGTGTGGTTATGATTATTATTCTAGAAGGTTACCCGGCTACTATGGAGACATGAGGACCAGTTCTACCTGAAGAATTCCTCACAGATGACAGACATGAAGGCCCCTAGGTTTAAGAACAAGAACAGTAGCCAAACATCGTAAGAGGGGGAAATGCATACCCACTCTTTCACGCCTCTTACCTAGTTGCTATTTAGTCCATAACAAAATTTTGTAAGGTTAGAAACAAATGACCTGATAATCATATAGGCATTTCCTAATGAACTACATTACTACATGTCATGTGTTTGTGATGTTATTGACCAGCCCGGTGATCTTATGGCAGTATGATTACTATTAAACCTATTTGGCATTTTTGGCTGAGGTACAGAAAGGTTAAATGTCTTGTTCAAGATCATGAAGCCAGAAAGCCATAAAATAGTGAATATTTTAACTCAGACCTGTCTGATTCCAAAGCTCATGATTTTAACCCGTCTAATGTCCTAAGGCTGTAATACTCGACCTCTATCTTCTTTGTGTTCCTACACAACTGTATTTGTATCTTTTCAATGGTACCTCATTTCTCAGTGTCCATCTTTCCCATTATAGTGTGAGGAAGCCAGAAGAGGGCATTGGATGCTCTGGATCTAGAGATTCAGGAGTTGTGAGCTTCTTGGTATGATGGTGGCAATCAAACTCTGGTCCACTGGAGAAGCAGCAAGTGTTGCTTACCACTAAACCTCTCCAGCCCCATGTTTTAGAATGTTTATTTCTTGTTCATTTTCCAAAGCTTGTGGGGTTTCTCCATGTATTGTAGGTTTTTTTCTGTTAAACTAAGGCCCCTTGCTTCTAATAGACACTTCACTGTCTTAGCTCTGTTTTCTAATCTATATTCTTATAGCTTTGTGATTATTCAAGTCCACATCTCTTGATTTCTGAATATTGAGACATACTATAATATGTGGCATCTCAGACAAAAACATTATAAACTGATTTCGAAGTGGCCTACAGCATGAGTAATTCCCACAGAACCATTTAAGTGAGTGAAAGTGAATCTGGGTGCTGTAACTCAGTGTGACAAATACTTGAGAACTGGGAAATTCAGAGAGTGGGCGCAAAGCTGGGTGGGGTCNAAAGACCACAGCTAGGTGGGACAGGAGGAGAAACTCTCAAGAGACATCCAATGAGTCATTCTGAGACCGGAACAGGCTGTTCAAAGAGATGGAGGAGGGCATCTGGCTGATTGTCCAGCATTGCATAACGATTACCTTAATATCACTTTCCCTGTGGTGATGGGTAATGTCTGCTGAAAGAATCAGAAAGCAGGACATTCAGAGTGAATCTCCTCTTTGAAGCTTTTATTACACTTGACACAGAAAACCTAAGCAGAAGCCTTGAAGAACAAATCCAGCAGTTCCTCCCTTTCATTCTTTTTGGGCTGATTTCTTGAGAAACTGGACTCCGTAGAATGTATATATCTCAGGTGGCTCAATAATGTTAGTAAAATGAACTCATAAACAAATGTTACTGCTGATGTTAGAACTTCCTTTGTCTCTCCCTTGAACTGAGGATCAGGATCTTGATATTGGTGAAATACTTGGTTCTTTGTAAGTGACATTTAGTCCTCAATGTTGAAGGGATGGAGAAAAAACATGGGCTAAATGTTGCTTGTTTGCTCTCTTATTTGTGTTCTGCACCTTCTGTGAAGAAATCACTTAAGAGTACTGGTGGTGGATAGGTGCTCTGTTTCCCCAAGTTCTTGAAGTGATATGTGACATGCTTATGTTCTCTCTAGGAGAAAAATTCAAGGTCACAACCACACATTCAAGAATTCTGTTCCAGCTAGGTGTTGTGATATTTTGTTTGTGTTCTGACAAATAAAGTTTGCCTAAAGATCAGAGGGTGGACCTAGCCACTAGTTAACCATAGAGGTCTGGAAGTCTGTAGAGACAGGAGACAGGAAGTATTATGGCTGGGTGGAGACAGGAACTGATAAGGTGGGGTGGCATCAGGAGCTGGCCCCTTTTCAGTCTGAGGAGTCGGAGAGGTAAGAGATGANTGTGGCTGCTCCTTTGCTTCTCTGATCTTTCAGCTTTTAGCCTGATATCTGACTCTGGGTTTTTATTGATAAAACCAATTAGGATCAAGCTTCAGGCAGGCCTTTGTGGCATAGGCCTCAAATCTTAGCCTCAGGAGGCTGAGGCAGGAAGCGCACAACTTAAATCTATTAATGAGATTCTGTCTCAAAGATAAAAAGTAAAGGCAAGGGCTGGAGAGATTGCTCAGTGGTTAAGAGCACTGTTCTTTCCAGAAGACCTGGGTTTAATTCCCAGCACCCACATGATGGTTCACAGCTGTCTGTAACTCCAGTTCCAACAGATCCTACTTTTGGCCCCTGTGGACATCAAGCACATATGTGTTGCACAGACATACATGCAGACAACACACATATACATAAAATAAATAATTATTTTAAGTAAAGAATGGAGAAACGGTCTATCTATTAAAGGCTAGGCTAACAACCAACAATAAATAGTTAAAGCCAAGTGGGTAGGNGAAAGGACAGCACTAGAGAACTAGAGATATAGTTCTAATCTATCTATCTATCTATCTATCTATCTATCTATCTATCTATCTATCTATCTATCTATCTATATCCCTATCTCAGTGGTAGAGTGTTTGTCTATCAAGCCCTGGGCCCTAGGTTTAATTCCCAGTAATGAGGTAGGGGAAAGGGATGCTGTTCCAGAATTTCAATCTTTCCGCCCAAATCAACAGGAATAGAGGGTCAGCTAGGTACCTGCTGGGTACCCTAATCAATGCAAAGTAAGCATAAAATTAAACAAAGTAAGACAAAACATTGAAGTAGCTCTGACTGTTATCTTCATTTGACAAATAAGGACCCATGTTTGAAACTTCCAGTGCCTTTCTCTGTGAAAAGGCCGGGAACAAGATTCTCAGGTACATTTGTCGGGAAAGATGTCGATTTCTCTTACTCTTGATTTTCAGATGGTGACACTGAGTTACTAGATGGACCTNATGGGGTTTGGGGGTAATTTAACCTTTTTTTTTCTTTCAGTTTAAAAGTGTATATATTTGCTTTTGCAGCTGTGCTATCATGATGACTCTAACAGGGCAGAAACTAACTCTAAACCTCTAGTTTTCTTCTTTATGGTGGCACACACCTTAATCTCAGCACTGAGGAGGCAGAAGAAGGTGGATCCTGTGAGTTTGAGACCAGCCTGGTCTACAGAGTGAGTTCTAGGACAGCCAGAGCTATGCAAAGAAACCCTGTATGGAAAAACAAACAAATAGACAAAAATTCACTATTCTACCTGTAGAAACTGATGACATGACTGCTCCGTGGAATGGTTAAGAGGGAGATTTTTATAGTAGCTGTGTGTTGAGAAAGAGAGAGAGAGAGAGAGGGAGAGAGAGAGAGAGAGAGAGAGAGAGAGAGAACAGCCAGAGGCATCTGGAAAAGTCCAGAGCTGGGAAACAGTAGACTGAACATATCCAGGAGATTGGACATGGCAGGGCTGTGGGAAAAAGAGAATAGCTGGCAATAGAGAGAGAGAGAATAACGAGAATAGCAATGTNATAAGGAGAATGAGTAGCTGCAGGGGAGGAAAGCCAGGAGCTGGAAGAAGTTTAGGGTAGGGGAGGAGGTGAGAGCGCCTAGGAGGTTAGCATGGACTTTGAAATGTNTAAACAAGTACTTGTGATACTGAGGGAGCCTGGCAGCCTGCAGGAGCTTTGATATGCTAATAGACACCAGAGACTGTCATATGTCCCTTCTGTCAGAAGTAAGGGAAGTCTCTCCTTTCGGTAGATGGGAACCAGTTTTACAAGTTCCTGAGGAAGGCTGGCTTTTGTTTAACTGCCAGAAATCCTCCTANAGTCCAGGTTAAACTCACTGGACTGCCTTTTGGAGTTTGAGGAATTGGAGTTTCCTCTGGACTGACACTACCATGACTATTTTACATACTTAAACATTCTCTTCCAAATTTCATCCTTAAACCTACTCAAGATCAACAGTGATTTGTATTTTTAATTTCTTACTCTTGAATTTGTTAACAAACCTGGTTTTGGTTCCCATAACTGTCTTGCTAATTATCTCATAATTTTACATGTAGTTGAAACACCATGATTTAGAGCCAGGTGTGGTGGTACACATCTGTAATCTCAGCACTTGGGAGGCTGAGGCAAGAGAACTGCGTTGAGTTGGAGGCAAACCTGGACAATTTAGTGAGTTCTAAGCCAGCCTATGTTNTAGAAGGAGATCTGACATCAAAATTAACAATAATGATACAGTGGGGCCTGGAGCTTATTTGGTGCAGTGCTTGCCTCAATGAATAAAGCCTGGATCCATTCACCACACAAACTAGATGTGGTGGACCATACTTATAATACCAGCACTTGGCAGGTGGAAGAGGGAGGACCAGAAGTTCAAGGTCATCTTTGGCTACAATAGAATTAAAGGCCAGCCTGAGCTACGTGAGACTGTTAGGTCTCCTAGGCAGTCCCTATATACAGGACTGAGCTCAAGCTGGACTATAGAAAGATTTCTGGTGGTTAGAGGTTAGATAAAAGCCAGCATTCCTCAGGAACTTGAGAAACAGCTTCCCACCTGCCTAATGGAGTCATTTCCCTCCCCTCTAGCCGAAGGGACAAGAGGCACTTATCAGTGTATCAAAGCACATGCTGGCCTCCAGATGCCCTCAGTATCACAAGTGTTGCATGAATTTCAGTAGGTCTTATAATGAAAACATGGAGCCAGATATTGGAATAAATTCTGAAAGATCAGAGGAAACAAGTCACAGCCACTTCTCACCCTGCCAACTCCTCAGTCAAAAGGGAAAGATCCTCTCTCCAGGAATCCTCAGACTGAATGCTCCTGAGTCCTCAGCCAAAGGACTGAGTTCCTGTCTCCTCCGGCCTTATATGCCTTTCTCTGCCCAGCCAAAGCACGTCCTATCTCAACCTTCCTAGTGCTGGGATTAAAGGCGTGTGACTCCCAAGTGCTGGAATTAAAGGTGTGAGCCATCACCACCTGGCTTTGTTTCTTTTTTACACTCAATTAATCTCGTGTAGTCTAGGGTAGCCTTGGACTCACAGAAATCCAGATGGATCTCTGCCTCCCAAGTGCTAGGATTAAAGGTGTNTGCCACCACTACCTGGCCTATGTTTAATCTAGCTCTGTCCTCTGATCTTCAGGCAAATTTTATTTGTTAGAGTACAAACAAAATATCACCACACAAAAGTACCTGTTAAACACTTCAAAGTCCATGCTAGCATCCAGGCTCTTCCTTCTCCACAGCTAGTCATCCTCCTTATAATTCACATGATTTGTTGCCCCCTTCCTGCACCCTGCCCCCCCACTCTCTCTCTCTGCCATCTTGTACCCTCACTGTCCTCTCTCTTCCTATCTCACCATGTTAACTTTTCTGCTCTGCTGGGCTCCCATAAGCTCTCTTGCTTCTCTTGAAGATAGCCCTGGCCATGACCAGTCTGTTTCTCTTTTCTCTCTGTTCTGGACTCTTCTAGATACCTCTGGATGTTTTTCTCTCTTTTACCCGCAATAAAAACCTTCCCCCTAATAACAGCAGTTTCTTTGTTGTACTCCCTTGCATGCAGAGACTCTGTCCTAAAATAATAACAATAAATAAAATGATAATTTAATTTCATTGAATTCTCTGCTATGAGGATTTGGGGATATTTTATAATAACATGTGTGCTTTTTTTTCCTATTAAAGAAAACTTAAGGGTTTTATATAGATAATACATAGGGAACTTTTATATCTTTGTACATTTGAAGGCTAGAAGAGGGAGTCATCATAGAAAAAAACCAAAGCTTTTATATAGAAATGTAAGCTTTGAGGCTCTCCGAAAGTTTTATAATATACATCTTATAATTAACCACTCCCTAAACCTTTTTGTAAAATGTATTATGTACTTTCTTAATGGTCAGTATATACTTCTATGGAAAAGAAACAGCTTTTCTTTATCCTAATTTCTATAAATTCCTACAGCATGTATGGTATTTGTCCTAAATGATCTGATTAACAAATGAGCTATGTACTCTTTTAAAGAGACATAAAAATAAGCATGCCTTTATAATTAAATTAAAGATAACAATAAATTCATAGGTTTACTTTTTCTGTATTGCCTTTATGACTCTTCTCTTTTCTTGTATTGCCTTTATGATTTTCTTCTTTCCTTTCTTTTTATGATTCAGGGAACAGAGCCCAGAGCCTTGCACATAGTAGGTCAAGTGCTTTATCACTGAGCTATCCCTCCAATGGCCATTACTTTAAATGATGGCATAGTATTTCAATTCTTACTTAACATTATTGACATTTATACAAGTTATTCAACTTTTAGACTAATTATTAATTGTGTAATGAACTCGTTTTTCATATAAGTAAAATTGAAACTTACCTTTAAATTATTGGAAGTAAGGTTTTATAATTCCTAATAAGTACTGTCAAAGTATTTTGTTGTTTAGAATGCTAGTCCTTCAAAGGCCGGTAGCAAAGGTCTTCACAGATGAGCACAATTAATATCAGGTTGAATTTGTGAAATTATAGGGCTGTCCTCAGGGTGACAAGCATTACAAAACTTGTTCATTTTTACTTCTTTATTCCCTCAACAATGGAAGTAGGTGTTATGCGTATGCACACACACACACACACACACACACACACACACACACTTCATTAATAACAACCATTAGTGGCAGGAGACTATGACTGGTGGATGTGACTCTGGGGAGTCATAAAACCTGACAAGTTTAGGAAAGACATGACTTCTGAGGCGATTTTCCATTGAGTGACCCCAGATCTCACAGGGGCAAGGTTCAGCTTCCCATAGAGTTGCCACAGCAACTGCCCTCTGTTATGGTTCCCATTTTCTTATCTTAAAGTATATTGTTACAGATCTGACTGAGCAGATGAATAGGGAAGGTCAAATCTTAGGCAAGCCAGAAATTAATTTCTTTCCTGCTATTTTTTTATCTCTTCTATGTTTAATATAGAAGAGGAATGTGGGAGGACTTAAGGAGAAAATAAATACAAGGCCAAGAAAGATAAGCTCTGGAGTAAATAAATGGCATAGCCTTACTGAAAACCATCTGTCATATCTGGGAGAAAGTGCGTAGGAATAGGGGGAAACAGGTAGAGCAATTTATACAGATGCCAATGCGACCAAAAGGCCTCTGAGTCTTCTGGGACACCAACTGAACCACTCGTGGCTCTGTTTTTGCATCTAGACAATCAGATTCACAGAAGAATACAAAGAAAATGCTTATTATATAATATAACAACCTGGAAAATTGTTTTTCTGAGTACCAACTCAGTTTATATCCCTGTGCTGCCTTCCAGAGCAAGATCGATTTTGTTAAAGCAAGACTTTGATAAGTCCTGGGGAAAGTAGCAACTAGCCAACAGGCAGAGGCTCTGCATCCCCATAAAGAAAGGTAGTGCAGGCCAGTGAGATGACTTAGTGAGTAAAGGTGTCTGCTGCGAAGTCTAACTTGAGTTAGGTCCCCAGGACCCACTTGGTGGAAGGAGAGAACCAACCCCAGCAAATTCTCTTCTAACCTCCATATCTGTGCTGTGGCATGGTGCCCCCTTACCCACAGTGCACAAATACATAGATAGATATATGTAATAAAAAAAATTCTTTAAAAAAAAAAGAAAGGTAGTAGGAGGTGGAGAAGTGAATGGTAGGTTTTGTTGGGGAGTGAGGAGATCTGAGATGGAAAGACAGTAAAGCTAAAGAGGGCATTTAGATAGACTGAGATAGACCGCACTGATGGATGGATAGACTGAGATAGACCACACTGATGGATGGAAGCCAGAAGCCATGAGGTATGCAGTACAATGTCTCCTGTCGTTCCTTACAAAGCTTTTAATAAGCCTCAACATTCATAAAAGCTTTTGATATCAATGGATTTAGTATGGTGATTATACATTAAAAAGTGGGTTCTTGGGCTGGAGAGATGGCTCAGAGGTTAAGAGCTGTTCTTCCAGAGATCCCGAGTTCAATTCCCCGCAACAACATGTGGCTCACAATCATCTACAGTGAAATCTGGTGCCCTCTCCTGGTGTGTAGGCTACATGCCAGAATACTGTATACATAATAAATTAATAAATCTTTAAAAAAAAAGTGGGTTCTTAGGCACACGTTTTATTTATGGTTATGGTTAGCAGTAGGCAAAACAAGAGCAAGAGGCACTCTAAAGATACTAAATAATGAGATTACATCTACCATGTACGCACTGGAGAAAAGGACTCCCTGCTTTCAGAGGAGGGGGTCAAGCTAAAAGCATGAATGCTCAATACATTAGAGAAGAGAGATTTGAGAAAGGCTGGCATGGAGGACAGTAGGGCCACTGCCTGGTGCAGTCTTGGCTGAGTAGACTTTTGTTCTGTCCCATGAGACAAGTAGAGAGCCTGGTTAAAGATATCTAAGAACCTAAGAGAGCAATCTGAGTTTGTTTTTTTTTTATATTTCATCTGACATTAAGCAAAACAATATTTAAATATAATCTATAAATAAACCTAGCAAGCGAAAGCTTTAAGATATGGAAACTGTTCTAAAGCAAAAAAACAGTGTGTTCATGGACTGTGTCCAATTCCTTGTTTTCTGTCAGTGATTCTTATAAATGACGCGCTGTCACAAATGGAATCATGTCTACTGGACAGAGTGACTCACTGAAGGGATGATGGAAAGTTCGTCAACAAGCTACAGCAATTTTTGGGTAATGGGTCACTTTATATCTTCTGGCGATAGCTGCCCGCCTTTTCCCTCTGCTTCTAGAATTTCACCTGGACATCCCAATCCTGCTTTACTGGATCAAGGGAAGTCGGCTTCCATCCTGACTTTTAAAAGCCTCTTACAGGAAGCAAACCAATGAATCAAAGACTCAACGGGTGACCTAATTGCTAGTCTAGGCTTCCAGCCATTGGCAACCATTCNCTCTTGAGATTTCTTTTTAGAAGTTGTGACTGCTAATTATTTGCAGCTGTCACTGAGCTTGCTGGGGCAACCTGATGTGCTCACCCTAGGAGTCTGGCTGACCAAAGGCATGTGTGGAGTTATTGATCAACTCCTATGGAAGTCAAAGATCAAGGAAATATGGATATCNTAGGAGGGGTGTCCTAAGAGAACTCAGTATACATATGTATTTTGCCTAAAAGCAGTCAATCNTAGGATTGTGTGCTTTAGAGAGCTTCAATGGGGAATTGCCCAACGTAATAACAAGTAATAGTCATGGAGTGAGGATTCAGGAAGGGGAGGTTGNATCACCTCTCTGAAGCTTGCATCTAGGAAAGCAACGGCTCCCATGTTGGCTGCCTGGAGGAGGGCACAACCCTGCCTCTTTGGTGTAGTCCAAGAGCTACAGTAGTGACCTTGGGGTAGGATTGGACAAAANTGACCAGGAAATTCAGCTTAGANACNTGGGAAGGACTACCTTCAAGCTTGAAAATGAAGTCTGTGTTTGGAAAATAAGAGGTAGTTAGGGAAGGTGCCTGTTTTTATTTATTTATTTATTTATTTATTTATTTATTTATTTATTATTACTTTTTAAACTTTATATTACTTTAGGTTTTGTGGGTCAAAACTAGTCAGTGCTCAGAGGTACAGTTTAGTGACTAAATGCTTAGAACAGTAATGAGCACTCCTATGTTTTTAAAAATAGATAACTTTAAGTATGTTCAAAACTGTAAGTTTTATAGTTCATGTTAAGGTAGACATGCCAGTCTTTCAAAAAGTAGATAGAGCCAATTCATTCTTTTTTGTGTTTGGGGGGTTAATTTCATGTCTGATCACAGATCACAGTCCATTATGAAGGGAAGTCAGGACAGAAACTATGGCAGGGATCTGGCTGCAGGAGCTGATACAGAGGCCATGGAGGGGTGCTGCTTACTGGCTTGCTCTGCATGGCTTGCTCAGCCTGCTTTCTCAACAGTCAGGACCACCTATGGGTGTGGTACTATCCACAGTAAACTGGGTCCTCATACATCAGTCATGAAGCAAGACAGTACCCCACACAAGCCAACTGATGGAGACGTTTTCTCAGTTAAGATTCTTTCTTCTCAGATATGCCTGTTTGTGTCAAGTTGCCAGAAAACAACAAAACAAACAACCCCAGCCATTACAAGAGATATCCAATCCTTTCCACCAGAAAAGAAAGTCAGAATAAATTTTCTACTAAAAAAAAGATGGGAAAAAATTAGTGAGCCAATTCATTCTTAATAATTCCTTACATGGTCCAAAGGAAGTTTGCAAGGGAAGTCGTGGAACAGTGATATAGAAGGAAATCACACTGTTTTTTAAAAGTGAAATTGCATTAAATCGGCCATCTTCCATGAACTGAAGATGTGCCAGCTCATCCTTGCCTGTGTTAACAGTCACAGAGCTGAGGATGGACTGTTCTCCACCACACATTGAACTACATTCTAAGTTTCTTAATTGTGTGGGTTTTCTTTTAGATGTATTGCTTTCTCATCTTAAGAAAACCTGCTGTCTGTTCCCCTTAGGTATCAGCCTTTGGAGGTTCTGACCCATTCTGAGGGCTGTCTTAGTGCCAGCTCCTCTGCCATTCCTACCAAGAGGAATGGGGAACCTGAGCAATATGACTGACAAGGTTAAGTATCGCCTCCTACTGTCTAATATGAGTATCAACAAAAAAACCAACTCCTTGAAACAATTTCTCGAGGTAAATTACTTTATGGAGTCAAATTTTATTTCAAGTTTGCTGCAAAGAAAGTTCTTTGAAAAGACCAATTGGACAATTTTTCTGTCAGAATCAAGATTTACTATGAAAGAAAAAAAAA
>LZPO01108203.1:64468-77083 GCA_001675575.1 Neotoma lepida | reverse complement strand
AATCTTTGTCATCTGAGACTTCAAAGCTTTGGGAAATGACCCATTCATCCTTCACACTTGCTAGAGAGGTGCCAGCTCTAAAATTCAGTTCCAGCTCTCTCCATGACTGTATTCTGAGGTCAAGCATGGGGGTTGATGTTATAAGACTGGGATTTTTAGAAGCAATGAAATAAGAAGAAAAACAACTATGGTCAGTTTGTGACACTTAAGCATCAGAAGAAAATAGTCAGTGTAATAGAGTATTATTTAAAGGTGTGATACTTTTGTTTATGTTGCATTTGTTTAACTCTGTGAAGCTGTGTTACTGTGCCTGTCTAAAACACCTGATGGTCTAATAAAGAACTGAATGGTCAATGGCAAGACAGGAGAAAGAATAGGTAGGGCTGGCAGGCAGAGAGAATAAATAGGAGTAGAAATATGGGAGGAGGAGATCCAGGAGCCAGAGAAGGAGGAGGACTCCAGGGCCACAGCTCCACAGCAAGCCACGGAATAAGAGTAAGGTACANAAGTAAGAGAACAGGAAACATCCAGAGGCAAAAGGTAGATGGGATAAGTTAAGTAAAGGAAAGCTGGCTAGAAACTAAGCCAAGCTAAGGTTGAGTACTCATAAGTAAGAATAAGCCTCTGTGTGTGATTTATTTGGAAGCTGGGTGGTGAGCCCCCCAAAAAGAGTAAAAAAACAAATGACAACAAGTCAGAATTTATAGGCATGGACAAAACGAAAGTCTTGGGCCCCAACTCAAAGCGTGGTGATGATTGACTCAGCTTTGAAGGCCAAGGACAGTAAAGGTGGGAGACCCCCAAAGGTATTATTTCTATGAACAGAAGAAATGAAAGAGAGAAGATCAGAATGCTGAGACCAATTTCTCCATGTAAAAGTCCTGAACCCCTTGCTTACTTTGCAGGAACAAACCAATTAGAACATCCAGATGACATTGTCTGAGGAGAGGCTGAGCACAGAGAAGGACCTCGCCCCACAAATATAAATCATAAGGATTTTCCAATTCCTGAAATCCTATTAATTCAACCATAGACTAGGTAGAGGACACCCGAACAATAGCTGGATACATGGTTTAACTAGAAACCCATATTGAGGGANGCAAGTGTCCATCANGAGATCTGAAGGGGGCAGATAATAAGTGGAATCTTGTTACAAGAAAGATTTTTTAAAAAGGATTTCTCAGATCTGTGAACCTAGCTCATAGATAACTCTGCTGCCACCACATGTACAACACAAGCAACATGACAGAGGCTTATTGATGTTGACCTGTGGGTTCAAGAGGTATTCCAGAGAAGATTCCAGGAGGCTTTCCCCAACCCCAACTGAGATATCAAATCCATCCGGTGACATGAAACAGATTTAGTGCCACCCATAGACTATTATAAAATACAGATGATATTTGCCACCATGCCACCACATCAACCAACATTCCTCTATAGTGATCAGAACACATTGTAAGGAGGTTATGTAACAGCCCGTCATTGTAACTGAGAAGTGGTACATGTAGGATTACATACAACTATAAGTAAACTTCCTGGGCAGGTTACACAAAGCCCAAAGCTCACAACCACAACCGTCCCTGTTGTGACAGTGTCCTCCAAAGTGAAACATTTAATTTGAAAGGAGGCTTCTTAAGATGAAGAAAGGAAAATTATATTTTAAGATCCACAGGGCTCCAGGTTGCATGAGCAGCAAGGAGTACTGAGGAAAGGAACAAATTCTCTGACCTGTGGACCTGCCTGCAAGCCATTCATTGAGTTCTGGGGAACCGCCTTCTATGAATTTTCATCTAGGCTATGATGGGGTTTTCCTTGATGCAGCTGCCTTTGGATCACTCATGCTTCTATAAGTAACTCCTCATCCACACCATGTGAATAACCTCAATAAACTCACCGGTTCNCTAAACAAGACCTGGATGAAATCATGGTTTTGGTCTGTTTCTGGTGGCCCATCTGGGGTGAACAGACATTCGTTTAGGTGTTCCAGGAAAAGTCACACGGTAGTGCCTCATTCTCAGACCACACAAAGGCCATGTAGGGATTTCCACACGAATATTTCTCAAAGGAGGAAGGAATTAAGTTTGGCTTAAAGATCATTTAGTAAGTGAGAGCTATGTATGAACTATTCCTGAACCATGCTTTCTGTCTTAGTTAGTGTCCTACTGCAGTGAAGAGACACCCTGCCCAAGGCAACTTCTAAAAGAAAGCATTTAATTGGGGATTACTTACAGTTTCAGAGGGTTGGTCCGTGATCATCATGGTAAGGAGCATGACAGCAGACAGGCAGGCATGGTGCTGGAGCAGTAGCTAAGAGCTTACATCCTGATCCATGGGCAGCAGGAAGAGAGAAAGAGCCAGAATAGGCCTGGTGTGGGCTTTTGACACCCAGTGACACACCTCCTCCAACAAGGCCACATCTCCTAATCCTTCCAAAACAGTTCCACCAATTAGTGAATAAGCATTCAAATATATGAACCTATTCGGGCTACTCTCATTCAAACCACCACATTCCCACCTGAGCCTATGGAGGCCATTCTCATTCAAACCACCACATTGCTCTATTCAGAGATGGAGCTGAAAGGGAACAATATGGGGACCTGCAGAGTATATAGTCTTCAGTAGTGAATCTTGTCCATTACTTTATAGGAAAAAAATAAGTGGTCTAGGTAAGAAAATATATGACTGCTTAGTCTAAGTCCNGAAAGAAAAAAGATGATAAATTTAAAGACAAAAATTTTTGCGGTAAAGTAAATACACTTAGGGAAACAGGTATGAATGTTGAGCATCATTGTCCCAAATATGGATACCTGCTGAAGACCATCTGCAAAAATAGAGGTAGAATATCAGCAGACAGAATGAGGTAGTGACTTAACTCTACAGATTCTGTCCTTGAACAGTAAGATTGTGAGTAGAAGAGCCATTATAACAATAAAGGAGACCACTGACAGGCACCACTATACACTACCACTCACCAAAGCTCATCCACTTTCTGGAGCGGCAAAGACCAATGCTGACCCTCCCTTATAGACCCATCCATCAAGAAGAGCAATCAGCTAATTTGTGGTAAGTTGATTACATTGAACTCCTTTCACTCTACCCCAGGGCAGCAATCAATCCTCACAGAGATTAACATGTATTTGTCTCTCCTGTAGACAAGATCTTAGCTAGCACTTCTGCTCCGGTATTTAGAGATTCTTTAGTCTGCTCTCGTAGGTTCCTATACTATATTATCTCAAAAAGAAGAACCCACGTTACAGTGAAGAAGANGCAGAAAGGGCATAAGACTGTGGAATTCAATGGTTCTATCACACTCTGTACCATCCAGGATGCCAGTTTGACATATTGAAAAATGAGGCAAATGCACATGGAATGCTAACATGAAAATGTAACTGTGAAGGCTGCAGTGTCCTTCAGAATGGTATACATGCCTGCAATGTTAATATTGACTGTCAACTTGACAGGCTCTAGAATTACTTAGGAGACACCTAGGACGTATGTGAGAAGGATTTTCTAGATTGGGTGAATTGGGGTGGGAAGACCCACCCTAATTGTGGGTGGTACCTCCTATGGGGCTGGGGCTGGGGCTGGAC
Source organism: Neotoma lepida (assembly GCA_001675575.1). NCBI lineage: Eukaryota > Metazoa > Chordata > Mammalia > Rodentia > Cricetidae > Neotoma > Neotoma lepida. The sequence continues at coordinate 73,493 of LZPO01108203.1, read as the reverse complement.
AGGGGAGAGAAGAGAAAGGCAGTGGGAAGCCTTTCTTTGTTCTTTGCTTTCTGTTTCCTGTCACACCTTCTTTCCTGAACCCTCTGGAACTGTGAGTGAAAAGACATCTTTCCTTCTTCAAGTTGTCCTCTTAGGTATTTTGATCAAAGTGAATAGAATGCTAACCAATACCAGTACATTTCACTGAAAAATTAAAATTTGCACATTTCTCTTAGGAAGCAGAATGAAGTGGCAAATTTTGAATTTTTATTATTTACTGTATCAGTTATTCTATCATAGCATGCCTACTAGTGATTGTTTATTTGCTTATTAAATAATAAGGCAGGACTTACAGCAGCAATAGCCTAACATTTTACCAAAAGTACAATAGGGATTTTTTTTTTAGTGGACCACTTTTCACACATTACAAAGAAAACTGTAATACAGAGAAATTAAGAATCCAAGGCCACAAGAGAATTGGAATTTNAAATATAGGCAGTCTTCTAAGAGANTTCTAAAGACTACACTGTGTTTCCTCACTACCTGATCNCAGGGTAAATGTGAATGAGTCATGGGAGGAGCTAGGGACTGATGCCAACTTCACTCTGTCCCCCCTCTGAAGCACCCATTATTTCGGCNAGCTCTGTCAATGTACACAGTAGGAGCTGCACTTCCTAGAACATGGATGGTGTATATCTCTGGTGGGAAGAGAAGACAAGACATTGGGGTAGGAGAAAAAGTGATGCAAAGAGTAAGGGAGTCTTCTCCCTAGAGTGCCTCTCAGCCCATACCCTCAATGTTCAATCTCATGATAATGGTTAGGTAAGGGCTACTAATTCCTTTTTTTGAAAAGGGAGATGTTCGTCTCTCCCAGGAGCACAAGCAACCTCATAACTCCACCCAGATATGCCTGACTTCAGTGCCANTGTGTTCTTTTGTGTTGGNTGCCATTGAAGGGATTCTAGCCAGCCCAAGCATGGCAAACATGGCTCTGGTGGGCCTTGCCTTCTCCCCTATTCCCTCCGCCTTGCTAAAAACTGTTAGATTACATTCCAAAAGTTACCCACTAAGGTTTATTCCCTTATTTCTTAAATCAATTTCCTAAAGGAATTCCCTTCCTCCTCCTGAGGCTGACTACCAAGGTCCGGCTTTCAAAAGTATTGAAATGCAGCAATCAAAAGCCCCCTTTGACTTACCTAATTATCATGCCCAATTAAAATTGAACACATCTTCTTAAAATAGATGTAACACAAATCCTAAAAGGTCTTATAATAAAAAACCTAGAACCAGATATTGGAGTGAAAGCTGAAAGATGAGAGAGGCAGANCAGCCAGCCACTAGCTTACCTCTACCAAATCCTCAGCCTCAAGAGAGAGACTCTGTTCCTGTTTCCTCACACCTTATATACCTTTCTGTGTCCTGCCATATTACTTCCTGGGATTAAAGGCGTGTGTCACCACTACCTGGTTTGGTTTCTCTCATGTAGCCCAGTGTGGCCTTGAACTCACAGAGATCCAGGTGGATCTCTGCCTCTCTAGTGATAGGATTAAAGGTGTATGCCACCACTGCTTGACCTCTATGTATAATTTGGTGACTGGCTCTGTCCTCTGATTCCCAGGCAAGCTTTATTGGGGTATATAATATATCACCACACATAGGGTTTCTCCTTTTACCTTTATAAACCATCAGTTTCCTGTGTGCCAAGTCTGTCTCCTCTCTATTTGAAGGCAATCCTTTATCACCCCCCACCCTGCACCACATCTCCCAGAACAAATACTCCTTCCCCCCTCGCTTGCCCCCTTTCTTCCCTCTTCCTTGCTCCTTTCCCTTTCTCCCTCTTCATCTATCTCCTGTCTTTGTTCCTTATTCCTGCCCTCTGTCCCACTGGGGAAAAAAAAAAAATCTCCTTTGTGCTGAGACCTTGGTCTTGGGGTGGGGGTGTCTTGAGCTGACTTCAAGATTCCCTACAACTATCATTGCCAACCATCATTGCCATTAGGGTGATTAACTTGTATCTGTCCATAGCTCAACCCGACTTCTTTGGAGTCATGTTTTCGTGTTGGCTTCCCCCTTGCTCTAGGCCTTTGGCACAATTCCCTAAACATTCCCTGTTTATTCCATCCATGTGGCAGCTTGCATTCAATGCCACATAGTTTGCAACCTTAGAGCCAGGCTCTTGTTAGCTTTCTGCTTTAGTTTAGCAGACCTGGGCTCTGATACCCACACTTTCTCCAGGTGAGTGAATAATCAAGAGGCCTTGGAGAAACAGGGCTCTTCCCATTGGCCTCTGGCCTTCTTGTGTGCTGAGGACTAAAAGGCTTGGAGCTGATGATGAAGAGTGTTCTTTGTGTTTCCTCATTATTTATGCTGCATCTGCCTCTCAGCATTTGTGTCAATGAGTCACTCTAATTACAGCCGTTGGATAATTTTCTCTGCTTTCCAACACATACCCAACTGTGTGAGTGTTACAGCGGAGAAAGACAACATTTATTTCCACGTGGCACCATCAGGCAGGAAGGTCCAGCTTGTTTTAGACACTATTACTTGCCAAGTCCAATGAAAGGGCTCTGTTCCTACTCACCCTTACCCAAGGAGGCCTTGAGGAACTTGGCTGACTGTGGACACACAAAGGATCGAAATGAATTCCTTTTTCTATAGAAAAGCCAGAATGTTGGCTTGGGATCATGCTTAAAGATGATTTGCAAAACAACCAGCTAAGCTGTCCCTGGAAGGAGTGGAGGGGGCACACTGGGAAAAATCATGCTGTGCTGTCTCATCCCTAGTGAGTCACTTCTAGCAAGCAAATGTCTGCTCTGATTACAAAAGAAAAAACAATGGTATCAACATATGAAATTTTCATAACAATCTCATTATTTTGTATGCTAACTGGAAATAATAATACAAGACAATAGGAAAATAATTCCTGAAAAAGCAAAAATTGAACAACGAAATCCAAAAGGTCACAAGGTTCCCTGGGTGTCAGAGGCCCAGGTATTCTGAGATTATACCTTTCACAGGGCTCTGCCTTGTCATTAGGGGTTTCTGGAAAAGGTGGGATTGAAGCAGGTACTCCCCTGCACAGGAGACAGCATGTGTCCTGCGAGCTGACTCCATCACAGAAGGAAAAAGAGAAAAAAGCAAAGGAAAAAAANCCTTGCTTTGCCGTTCTCTTCTCTGATTTATGCTAGAGCTGTTTGGAGACTTGAAATGCNATTTATCATTCTGTTTGTGCCTCACAAGGTGAGTGGGGAGCCACTGTAAATGAGCTCTCATTTAACTCTGTTTCATGTTTTGTCAAGGAAAACACAAGTTCCCGTTTGTGCCCTTANCGCTGTGCTGAAGCAAAGGCCGCACAAAACACCCCAAAGTGGCCATAAAGACTCAAGGAAGGGGCTCGGTACTTTGAGATACTCAGAGATTGTTTGCCTTGTTGCTGATGGGGAATCAGTGCTTCCACCCCACTCTTAGGCTGTGCAGGCTGCCTGTTCATGACAGTTAAGATCATACCAGAAAAGACCATGCATGTCCAACCTGCACTGTCATTCTTCTTCAGAGCTACAAAATTGAGCTGCAGACTCCTTATTTTTTTTTTTGAATCAGCATGGGAGAATTCATACATAAGACCATTCACTTCTGTTGGAAAATTTTTGTGATTTTCCTTCCAACTTTTCATTTCTCCAAAGCAGAATATGTTGTGAAAAGAAAATACATGTCAGAATGCTAATACTATAAGCTAAAGAGGGGTAGAGATGTGCTGTGGGAAAACCGAAGCACAGATGGGATGGTTCCAAGTTATTCTGAAGGAACTCTTCCCAGAAGTGACTCATCCAGGGGGCCTTTCCAGCTCTATGAAACATAGTTCCAAAACCATTCAAATGCTGTCCGGCTCATGAAGGGATAACTGACTGACTGAAGGATGCTAAACAGTGGGAATGGGGTAAAATATCAGAGGAGGAAGGAGAAGAAGATGAAACATGTCAGTGGACGCCATTCTCAGGGGAGCCACAGTGAGCAGTTGGGGTTCGAATTCAACTCTCCACACAAGCATTGGCGGAGGGTGTTCCTGGCTACCTCAGAAGTCCTCAGTGTCCCCAATTCTTATTCTCATCTCTAAGCTCTGGATGCCAATGATTTCTAGTCAACATGTGGCCGTGTTTTGGGGATTCCAGGTGGTCTCTTTTGGCCTTGTTATGCTGGGAGAAGCTGAGAAGTCTAGAGGGGTTGGTTATAAGCATGCCAGAAGACACATTGCAGAACTGTTTGATGGACCTTGTTCTGACTTCTTTGGGGCATGCCTCAGTCACAGAGAAACAGAAATCAAAAGCAAAAAATGCACAGCTTTCATGTTTACCTTCAGTCAGGTTTGTGATTGAGATAAAAAAATGATGTCTCTGGAAAGGAACCTTGAAAATCCTGGGCAACTCTCAACATAGACTTGAGTTCTAAATCCAAATCTCGTAGTTGAGGAATACCAGGTATCAGTTAACATTGAATAAATAACTGCCAAAAAGTGCAAAATTTTTTTTTCCTGCAAGAGTGGCTCAGCATCTTCCATGNGGAGCCAACGCAAGCTTGGCTGTATTTGTCTTGTTTAGGGCAGGAGTATTCTTCACCACTGAAAAACAAAAAGGCTTTAGCTGGGTGATACAGATGCAAAGGGCTCTGAGCAATTCTGCATAATGGCATTTCACACTAAAAAAATTAACGGCAAACCACTGACCTGGCCCATTGTCTTTCTCAATGCTCCAATTTTGCTTCTGGAAAAGAGGGCTGGCTATTCAAGAATGCAAGTGTGACTTGAGAATCAAGCCTTTTCATCTCTCACGGGATATTGTCCTTTATCAGGACTTTCTTGGTGGATAAATATGTAAATTATTATGCAAAGCAGAGTTGGAGTAATTCAAATTGACAGTTGCCCCATTAAAAAAAAAAATACCAAAATGTGCAAGCCTTGAAATGTGTCTTCTGACAACAAAGGGGGTTCTTGTTAAAAATCAACATCATTTGGTGTGATTTTCACATGTATGTAAAGCAGAACAATTCTTGCTTTTCTATTTTAAAACTGTTTTTCTTTCCCCAATTTATTCCATCATGATAGATTCAATAGGAAATTTAAATTTTAGTGATATGGATAGCAGCCACGTGGATCATTTCCTTTGCACTTCTAAGAACTCTAAAGCTGCTTCAGTTTTCCCCAGTGAAGCCCACTGTCCAGAGTTGAATGTTGCCTCCTACAGCCTCACTGAGAACGGTCCCACTGTCCTGACCCAGTGCTCATTCTTCCTTCTTTACACTGACTTTTTGTCCCTGCTCAACANAAGTTGACTGTGGTGGAATGTTATTTTAACTAGGCAAAGTTGTATTACATGTGCTTACGCTGTGGAATATTATTTTAACTGTGTAAAGGTGTGTTACATTTGTTCATGTTGTAGAATATTACTTTAGCTGTGTAAAGGTGTGTTACATTTGTTGCCACTGCATTTGTACAATGTAAGGATGTGTTACATTTGTTTCTGCTGCATTTGTTTAACTATGTAAAGATATGTTACTGTTTCACCTTGCCTTCCCAAGGAACCTGGTTGGTCAAATAAAAAGCTGAATGGCCAATAGCTGTGCAGGAGAGGGATAGGCAGGGCTGNCAGGCAGAGAATGTAAGTAGGAAGAGAAATCTAGGCAGAAGGGAGAAGAAGAAGAGAGTGAGGAGAAAGAGAATGACACACCTGTGGCCAGCCAGGCAGCCACCAGACAGACAGACAGACAGATCCAAGAAGCAGTGAAAGTAATATACAAAGGGAAGAAAGGTATAAACCCCTGAGACAAAAGGTAGATAAGAGAGACAGGTCAATTTAAGTTAAAAGAACTAGCCAGAAATGAGCCTAAGCTAGGCAGAGCGTTCATAACTAAGAAGTCTCCGTGCCATGATTTGGGACCTGGTTGGTGGCCCAAAAGAAAACTCCTGGTACAGGTGACCAGTTAGTAGGCATCCACAGCTCACAACTACTGTTTAAAGAAGANTTGTAGATGTGAGAGGGCATCACATCATCCTTTGTTATTGAGCCATCATCAAGTCATCAGAATCCTTGCTTCCATCTGCTGTGCCTTTCTTACCTTCACAACCTGTGAAGTTTTGGTTTTGTTAGACACACCCCTCCCCCAAGCTCTACTTCCCTTTCTCTGAGGCTTTGTTTAGACAAAGGGATTTCTTTGTCATTTGTCATCGTCACTTTCTCTTATTTGGGGAGATCTCTTCCACCACCCTNAGCTTAATGTCTCTCATCTGAAACAAACAAACAAACAAAAAATGGCCTTGACTCCAAACTCTACTATTGCTACATCTCTCAACTTCTTTGCCTTGAAAAGTGTTCTAGATGTCTGTTATTTCTGTTTTCATTTTCCTAGTCTTTATTCACTCATCTTCAATCAAGCTTATGTCTCTATTCATAAAGGGATACAGCTTATTTTACCACAGCCTTTTCATCTTTGGAAACAGTCTCATAATGTAGCCCAGGCAAGCCTTTGGCTCAAGATGCTTTTTGCCTCAGTCTCCTGAATGCTGGGATTCAGCAGTTCTCAACCTGTGAGTCACAAACCCTTTTCAGGTCAAATGACTCTTTCACAGGGGTCATATATCAGATATCCTTCATATCAGATATTTACATTTCAATTCATTACAGTAGCAAAATTACAGCTATGAAGTAGCAGTGAAGATACTTTTATGGTTGGGGTCACCACAACATGAGGAATTGTATTAAAGGCTCGTAGCTTTAGGAAGGTTGAGAATCACTGAATTTCAGGTTTTTGTCTTCTTCCTACCCAGTTTCTTAACAGTTCTAGGTATTCAGTACACCTGGGACAAATTCTTCTTAAGGAAATCTTGTTTTTCTCCCTTTTCNTTGTCTTCCTCAAGTCTAGATGCTGGCATCCTCCAGGCTTCCCTCCCTAGACATCTTTTCCTGTATGACCACAAACTTTCATGGATTTGAAAGTGGGCTCTGTGCTGCTACCGTCAACTCTGTATTTCTGATACCAACCTCATAGCTCAACNCCAGGCTCATTCAATGGCTTGCTTGCTTCCCCTAGTTGGAACTCTCTGGTTTCCNCAAAGTTACAATGCCAGAACAAAACCACCACAACAAACATAACTCTTTTAAAAAGCAACAAACATAAGGTCTCCATGTGTAGTCCAGGTTGGCCCTGGAATTTTGATCTTCCTGCTTCTGCCTTCCATGTGCTGGGATTACCGGCATGGTATACCAAGCTTGGCCAGAGAGTAACTCTCAATTCTCTTCAGCTCTCATACCCAACATAGACTCTGCAATCCTTTTCTTGTCAGTTTTGTTTTGAGACAGTCTCTCTGTGCTGTCCGAGGGTCTCAAACGTCTGACCTTAAATGATTGTCCTGCCTCGGCCTCTTGAAAAGCTGACCTACAGATGCGTACCACCATGCTTGGTTTTATGACACTGTCTTCCTANGTCTTAGTAAACGTAATTGTTACTTATCTAGTGACTAGGGTCAAAGCCTGGGATTTAACAGATCACATGATTCCNGTTNCACTCTTAATATGTCACTGTGACTTATTCTACCTACAACATTTATTGGAATTTCAACTCTACTACTACCTTGAGAACCAGAAATAGTATTTCCAGTTTCACCCCCAGAGCAGCCTCCTTCACTGTGTCCTTTTATTCTGCAGTGTTCAAAGTTATATGAATGTTTTCATCATGATTAATCCAGATCCTACATGATGTAGCACTTACCTGCTTCTCAGACTCATAGCCCCATACTCTCTCCCATGACTGATGCTCTTCGGTCTTAACTGACTTGGACTTGTCCCCCCAGCACCTGACAGTTGCTTCTCCATGTTCACTGTNACTCCCTTAAAAGTAGCATTACTAGGCCAGTGCAGCCAGCAAGAGTCACAGAATATCCCCTGTCTTGTTAGTTTTTCTTACTTGTGTTCCTTAAACTTAATGTAGTACTTAATGTCCCCAAAGAGTAAGTAACATTTAAAAAAAAATCTCATCACTTATCTCCTCATATCTGAAACATTGTTTGCTTGTTTGTTTTCTGACATCCAGAGCAGACCTGGCACATGGTATGTGATCAATAAATACTTGATGAAAGATTGAATTATCATTCCCAGCAACCCATATTAAAATGTTCCAACATATGTGAGATATATAGATGATATATCTACCTACNCTCTAAATGAAGTTTAGAAGATAGACAGTACAAAACAAATCTTTTTTGTTAACATAATTTTTTTATCGATTCTTNGGGAATTTCACATCATGCACACCAATCCCACTCTTTTCCCCGTCCCTCCATATCTGCCTTTCACCCTTGTAGTGTCCTCCCTCAAAGGAAAACTAAAAAAATTTCTAATAAAAATAAGACAAAGAAATCAACAAACAAACAAACCACATGGTTCACATGGCCCCTGTGGTAACACTGGCAATGGACACCAATGCAGATAGCAGCTGCGGCAGGACCACAGACCCAGACATGGCCAGCAGCAGCAGCTTGAGCCCAGATGTCCCCACAGCCCTGGGAAGCAGTGCAGGCCTCTCAAATCAGCATGGGATTAGCAGCAGCGAGGTTCCCGGACTCCAAAATGGCCCCAGGTGGCAGCCCAAACCCCAGGCAGTCACACAGCCTTTGATGATAACACGAGCCAGGGACCTCAGCACAAACCCTGGCTGCAGTAGAGCCACGAACCCAGATATGGTCCTAGGCCACACATCCAGGCCCTGGATGTCAACATGGCCCCAGTGCANGCCACCCTAATCTNTATGGCCNTTGCAACAGCATGACCCTCGGGCACCAACGTGGCTTCAGGTGTTGACCCAGACCCTGGGCATCGGTNCAGTCTTCAGTGGTAACTGGATCCCCAAACATTGATGCAGATCCTGGCGGCAGTAGGGCCACCAGACATGGCCCTTGGTAGCAGCTCAGGTCCAAATGACACCATGGCCATGGATGACAGTATGGCCCAGGCAGTGGCCCATCCCTCAGACATGGCCGCAGGTAGCAGCCCAGACCTCC
>LZPO01108203.1:35056-50610 GCA_001675575.1 Neotoma lepida | reverse complement strand
CATGTCTAGAGATTAAAATCTAGGGTTCTCATGAAAGAGAACATGTAGGGTTTGTATTTTTGGTTGCCCACTCTGAATGATTATCTCTAGGTCCATTCATTTATCTGCAAATTTCATATCATTTTTCTTCACAGATGAATAGAATTCTGTTGTGTAAATGTGCCACATTTTCATTATCCGTTTATCAGTTGATGGAAATCAGAGCTGTTTCAATTTCCTGACTCTTGTGAATAGAGCAGCAACGAACATGGGCGAGTTCTTTACCTATGGAAATGCTTGTAGAGAACCTCACAGAACAGCTCATCATTATTCATGAAACACATTGTACTTTCCCTCAAAATGAAGTTCTCCCAATGAAAGACAATGAGGAAATTGATAGTGAAAGGGTTGTTTTCAGTTGAGGTTGAGGAGATGTGGAGAAGTTGAGCTGGAAGAGATGATCTTCCTACACTTACATGCTGTTCACCCTTGTATCATCTGTNTACAAGGATGGCAGAGACCACAATGTCATTTTCAGCAACCTGGGAGGAAAGCAGCATAATTACTCATCAATAGAAGTCCCAAAAGAACACAGGGTATATATGATGTACACAGGGTAGTAGACACAAAGGGGGCTTTCTCTGGAATGCCTGCCAGAGGAAACTGATGGCCCTCTTCCCTAAAAGAAGTGGCTGTTGTCTGTGCCTTTGTTCTCAAATGGAATAGAGCCCCCTCTAGTATCAGGTGAAGTGTGGACCCCAATTCTAGACTGTGGTCCCAATGNCTAGAATCACTGATTCCATGTTCCTTGCCTGCTTGCCCCGTGACTGGCTCCTATAGAAGCCAATTGTCATCACCTAACGCTCTGACACGCTGAGGTCACCATGTTGTGCTCTTTGCTATGTTAGTATTCATCTAAGTATTGTTAAGTAGTAGAGGGCAAAGTTATAAATATTTTCTGCTGGTGACAGCATAGTATTAGTAGTTTGCCCTGAGTGACCTTGATGCACTCAACTAAACGGCTACTATTTAGCCAAGTTTTTCCATCTGTAAGCAGATTTGCTTACATGATCCTAAGATTTCTTTAAACCACAACATCTAGCTACAATTTTGTATTAGGTTTTTTGACACTTCTCCCTTTTCTTTTGGCACTCCCCAGTTGACACATCCAATTTCAAGCCTTTCATTTGCCCTCGGAGTATTTAAAATAGAAGGTGACTGCATTCAGTAGTTGACTCCTGGGAAGCACCACTGAAACAATTCTAGGAGATTCTAGTCATTGTGAGAAGAGAAAAGAGTGCAACTTCAGATATCTTAACTCACCTGATTAGAAATTCAGAGGTCTCAGCTCTATGGCCTCTGATTCATCAAGTCTGGGTAGCCTGGGAATGTGTAATCCAATCACATTTCCTGCTAAAGTCAATGGCATTAGGGTGCGAGTGAAGGTGCACTGAGGTCACCAGCTAACTTGTTTCTGCTGCTGTGATTCCAGGCCTTAAAAAGACACTGCCAGTAACTTATGGCTCACTTAGCATTGTTCTTGCCACATAGTGAAAAAAAATATATTCCAACCCTGCATTTGTTTTTAATGCTGAAAAATTTATATATTATTAAATTTACCATTTACCATTTAATAATCTGCACATGAAATAAATGCAAGTGCAGAGAGATAAATAAGAGGCTTTTTTAGTGTGTTTACTTTTTGTCTGATCAATGTGATTTGGTTAGTCTCCAAATTTCCATTCTTCTAAAAATTAACTTCTATTATTTCTTTTGTTTTCATCCCTCACTGTAAATATCCAATATCTAACTCATGGAAAAANAATCTTGACCTAAGGATATAACTCATATACAGAGCACTTGTTTAGCTTGTTTGAAGCACTATTTTTGATCTCATATATTCCAGGCTAGTCTTGAACTTACTATCTAGCCAAAGATTACTTTGAATATTTTGATCCTCCTGCCTCCATCTTCAAGGTGCTGGAATTTATAGAGCTAAACCACCAGCCTGGCTTATATGGTGCCAGAGATTGAGCCCCAAACCTCCTGAAGTCTAGACAATTACTCTATCAAGTGAGTTACAGCTCCAGCCACAAACCATTAATTTATATGTACAAACTTATAATAGTGAGATTGAAAATGTGCCTTGACTTTTAAATCTCATATACAGGAATAAAATAAGAGAAGCATATTACACAATATACTCACTGCCTGTGGTGATTTGAGTGAGAACAGCCCCCATAGGCTTATATGTTTGGATGTTTGGTCCCCAGTTAGTGGAACAGTTTGGGAAGGATTAGGAATTGTTGCCTAGTTGGAGCGGGTGTTGCCTTGTTGGGGTAGGTGTGGCCTTGGATGATGTATATCCCTAGGGATAGGCTTTGGAGTTTCAAAAGCCCATGCTGGGTCTAGTCTATCTTTCTTTCTCTCTGCCTGCAGATCAGGATGTAAAGCTCTCGGCTGGTTTTCCAGGATCATGCCTGTCTGCTTCTATCCGTGATGATCGTGGACTAAACCTCTAAAATTGTGAGCAAGCAACCAGTTAAACAATTTTTTTATAAGAGTTATCTTGGCCATGGTATCTCTTCACAGCAATAGAACAGTAACTAAGACACAGCCTAACTTCAATTTCTCTTCCATGTTTGGATATTAAGTACTTCATAATGTTTACTGAACAAATGAAGTTAGACCTGAAGATTAGTCTATTCTTTTTAGTTTTAAGTTTTATATTATTGACTGCATGAGATTGAAACTGAAGAAGGATTTGTAATGGCTTTACCACATAATTACATTTGAAAAGAAAGGAATGTATGACCTCAAATTTTCAGTCAAAATGTCCTTCTTTTCCTTCCCATTCTGCTTTTAGANTACAAGTCTGAGGGCAGTGGAGTTAATACAGAGAATCTCATTACTTAAGTAACTACAAATGTTTGCATCAGGAGTTTCAAAATTTATGACAATACAAAATGTTTATCCCAATTGCATATGTTTTTTTTGCCAAGCACAATATACAATTGTATTATTATACAAGTCCTCTCATATACTGTATTGAGTTCATGTGATCTTAGAAGCTAAGTGATTTGTTATACAAAATCAGCAAAGAACTTTGATATAATCAACCAATTATTGGGTTATAAGGAAAACTCCTCCCAAATATTTAGCATTCTCTAATTGGCACATTGGGTAAATAGACATTGCTTCCAAACCAGCTGATAAATTAAAAATTTCAGTCTCCAAGCTCCGCTTTCCACTCCCATAACTGGAGAAGTAAATAAAATCTATGCATACACAGCATTTGCAAGAGAACTCAATTGAGCAGTCCCAGCATTGCTCTAGCCAGGTAGCTCACACTATCATTCAATAGATGGTAGTCATTGTCTTTATCTGTTTATGCATTGTTTGAAATAAGGCATCATTTGAGCAATAAAATACTCAAATTGAAAGGCAGCCCAANCATAAATTATAAATAAGTCCAGAATATTGTTAAGACTGCTGTTTGATCTAGATAGGAAGTCTTCACTGCTGGCCTGTGGTTCTCTGGTTCCCATCTAGCAGGAGCAGATCTGCAACTAAGTAAGCCTGGGAAGGAGCAGAGGTGGTCATTTAGCTACAAACCTGCTCCTGCTAGATTGCTGTTTCTTTACAGTTCAAGAAAAGCAACACTTTTAAGAACATAGTCACTGAAGGTTTCCAGCAGTGAGGAATTCCCTCCCTAGATGGAAAGGGCTCTGACTGTTTATAAAAGCAGTTGCTAGATACTATTTGCACAGTGCAAATCAAAAGGTGGAGGGGTCGAAGTTCATAGGTTAATGAGAGCATTGGACAACCTTCTGATGTGAGCTAGAGAATGCCCTTTGCACCTCAGGTTTCCATCAACCTTTATGTAAAAAGGAAAAAAAAATGGCTTAGGTGGCCAAGAAGCCTCAAAAGCAGCCAATGGAGCAAAAAAAATCTTATCTTGGATTTTCCAAGGAGCTTCCATAACACTGTTAGAATTAACACACTTTCTTGGTGGGGCTAATTTAATGCATCATTGCTTCTAATTGTATGCTTAACATACACCTCTTTGAACATTTAGCCTGGGATGTAAATAAATGTTAGCATTTACACATTCACACATCTAATTAATTTCTATGAGAAAATTCATCACAATATGATGCCATATGGACTTATCTTTATTAGCTGTTATGGAGCCCTTTAAAGTGAAATGTTTCCTGAAATATTGCATTTTGGACAGTGGTTATGCAGCAGGCTAAAAAGGAATTGATAAAAGGCTGCATAAAGAGAAAATTTCTGAAAATTTCACATCCATTTGTATTTAATCATCACTTGTTTTGATTATAGAAAAAGAAGCAACACATTATCTAGTTCATAGCAATCTTCTAGAAAAACAACAGGTTTTAGATTCATTCCAGTATCACAAACATATTTTGGTTCTGAGTCTTCCTTTGAATGTTTATTATGGTCCCCAGATTTTAACATCTTGGTTAAAATGTTATCTTTTTTTTTTCTCTTAGTTTTCCATGTTTCTTCAAACAACATATTACTGGCTATTCCCTAAAAATTTAAGAATTTGAAGGAAGCCTGGGCCTGGTTTACAATCCAAAGAATGCATATAGTGTAGGATTTCCTTAGACATAAGCTATACCATTGAACTAAGACTGCTTCCCTGGGTAGGAGACATCATTTGATGGGTTCAATTACATCATGGGCATGAGTACAAGGCGATGACAATAGTGGGGTTGAATGGCATGGCTTAGCTGGGAGGAAGGAGGATGTCCCAAATCGAGATGTTTCCTGAATGTGTTAGAAGTGGTTTCTTTAAGTGTTCAGTCCCAGATTCAATTTGGAGGTTTGTTTGTTTGTTTTTACTGAATATAATTTAGGCTGTAAGTCTCAAATTATTTATTGTTATTTTAATGAGTCATGATCATCTTTTCCTAACAGACTTCATGTTTTATATTGCACTTAGAATTTAGCAAAATATCAAAATATTCCTTAGGCATCATATAAGTCTCATAACTTTTTAAAAATTTTATAGTAACACTTTTATTGTGTGTTATATTTTTGCTAAGTTCAATGTAAGGTCAAACACTGAGAAGAAAGAACTAACCTCTTTTTCTGGCAAGTTCTATGTGTGAAGAAACACAGCACACCTCTCACTAGAGAGTGCCAGACCATCTATAATCCATATACANTCAACACCGACAGTGTGTGACAATCCTGTTCGCTCCTGAGAAATTGAGATCATCTTCTTTGCTTATTATATGAGGCTTCACATTCAGCACTACTCTAGAACAATACTGAACAAATTACAGACCTCNAANGTGAGAAAAAGCCACTACTCCTAAGTGACTAATAAGTCTGGGAAGATTTATCATATTGCACATGCCCGGCCTATGATTGGTTCTTAAATGCTTTTGTTTATGTGTCCTCNTCAAATCTGAATGATCCGACAAGTCTTTCTTGAGGAAATAAGATTAGAGTAGAGATGTGCAGGTGAAGGTGTAATNAGGCAATTAAGCAAGGGTGGTGTAAGAGGGAATTTTTCCAACAGAGGTAGGACCTGAGCCCTGTAGAGACCACACAGTGTAAGAGAACATGGTCTTGCCCAGAGTTGCTCCNTGGATGCAAGATGGTCTGGGCTGAAGGGTCCCAGGTCAAAGTCTACCAGGAAGTCAGTTATGTGGAGTCTTAACGCCTCTAAGTGTCTACAGATCTTTCCATAGTGAATACCAGAGGTTCTGGAAGGGTTTTAAACCGAAGAAAGTGATTTTAGAGTCATGATTTCTTGAGTCACGATCTTAATCTGTTTGGCCATTATGACAAAATGGCATAGGCTAAAGAGCATANAAACAGCATTTATTTCTCATTATGGAGGCAGAAGTCAAGTGCCAGCCTTGTCCTGTTCTGGGGAGGCCTGATGTNCGNCTGCATGGATAGCGTCTTCTTGTGTTCTTTCATGGTGGACAAGACATGGTAGATCCACTCCCATGATTTAATCACTTCTCAAAGGTTCTTCATAATGGCATCANATTTGGAATGTAATTTCAACACACAAATGTCAGGGAACACATACATTCAGAACACAGCAGTCACAAAGAGAGGGGCACAAAATTATAAAAGCATAGAGTGTTCTTACTGGCTTTCCTTTGCAGTAAAATATTTAAAGTGAAATAACAGCCATAGTCCCTTACANGGCATCTGACTCCAAGTANGTATCTTTTTTTCTTACAGTCATGACAGTGGATGACTGCAAGGCGCTAATTGTGTTCTGGACACACCAGGGCAGCTACACACAGGAACTCCCAGCAGCTGCAACAGCATGTACAAAATCTGTGCTAGCCCAAACCAGGGCAAACACCAGCATGGAGAGAAGAGTTGAGCACACAATCCTACCTGAAGCTGTGATGCTATTTGCAGTTGTTAGCTGCTGGGAGAGGGAGAGGAAGAAGCCATTTCCTCTAAGAGGGCAGCCCTCAAGGACATTTGGGTGCCACACACTGAATTAAGGACTGAAAAAAGAAGGCACAAAGTTGGGTGAGAGGGAAGAGGGGATGAGATGGGATGTTGAATGTGATCAAAACACATTGCTCAAAACTCTCAAAGAACCAACTTAAAGAGTAGGGAGAAAGTACTATGCCTATTTGTTTTTTTAATTTGGCCTCTTTAGAATTGCCTTGTAATGGGTTCAACTCCCAACTCATATTATTTTGGAAGATTTAACANTTTTTTTCAGTGACAAGAATTATGTTTAGATTAAGTAGACANCTATTATANCAATTGAGCANGAAGGAGGTGATTTACATTGCTTGATTCAATATCAAAACCAGACTGTCTTCAACAAATGTAGAGTTAATGCTTTGTANGTTTGTATTTCCGAAACATTTAATTTTTCATATTTTCAGTCATAGATTTCCTCTTGTTAGTTTAGAAGAGCCCAACGTACATAATAGGTATTTTAACAATTGCATAAAGTGAACTATGTCTTTTTTAAACCTTGGTATAAACATTCCATTTAATATGTACCTAATGCTTTTAAAAGTAACTCAATACTTTTTACTAAACTAATAGCAGTAATGGTTTTCAAAAGATATTTGTTNCTCTTCCTAAGCAATTTGGCAAGGCTGTGTCATTGGAAGGAAAAATGTATTCAAGGCACATCAGGCATCTGAACAATAAAATAAATGAAAAATTTGTGCCTCCAGAAGANATCTGATCAAAACCTGAAGTTTGTCCAGCTCTCNTGATGATATTCGTACAGTAGATGTTGCCTCATTGTTGTTGGGAGCATCACCTGGACAGGGATCTCAAGGTTGCCAGCAGAAGCACATCACTGGCAGGTAGNGAGGATGAAAAGTCTTAGGCCCCACCATGACACCATGAATCAGCATCTCTGAGGTGGGGCCCAGCACAGTGGACCTCAGGAAGCTTTCCAAGTAAGAGGCCCAACTGTTTAGGAGAAAAAATTATCCGTTAGGAACAGTAACACTACTCAGTCAAGACCCATGTTCTGAGTCAGCTTTTTAAATGTTATAAAAGTTAGTGAAGAAAATGACAGCTCAGAATGATGCCCTTCCTCTTTTCTAATGAAACCCTTCCCTGAATAGCCAAGATGCCCTAAAGAAACATGACTGCCCCCTGCTGCAGAAATGGACCCTGATTAGGCTAAGCCAATTATGCTAGTCCTGACACCCTTATCAGAGACTGGTTTAGGGCGACTGAAGAAAAGAGCCAATTTTAAACAATGAGATATAAGAAGATTGCTTAATATTTCTAGCAAGGAATTGAATTCATTGGAGCCAGTTGAGGGTATTCTTCTGTCTCACTGTGAGCAAATACAGACGTTTTTCCCATACCACTGGGGAGCGTCAGGAGCATGAAGCTAAGATGAAGTCACCATACCATGTGCAGAATGGAACCTCAAAAAGAGTCTGAGTTCTAGTGACTTTGTTGGTCAGTTCATCAGTTGTCATCAGTCAATCCACGACTGACTTCTCTTTAAAATATCTCCATATATATATATATAGGTACTCACGTACTCACGATGCTTTAAGTCAGTCAGAGGTAGGACTTGTAACCCAAAGCATCTTAACAGAGTGCATTTCCTACCAACACATGGGCCTCCCTGAGGCAGGGGACTTATTTTCTTGAGAGCCTAGTTGAATGCCTAGGAGACAATAGCTAACTCATAGATTTTTGTTGAATGAATAAAATAGTTGAAGACACTTATATTATACAAAGGTATAATCTCATTTACCATAGTAATCAAAGGGCTAAAAAAGAAATGGAAGTATGTTAAACTAGTTTCCTGCAAAAGGCACAAAAAGGAAAGTGACTGTTGCACTTTCCCAACTGATTCACTAGGAAGGGCATAGTGAAAAGATGATTTATCTGAGATTGAAAGGAAATTCTCTTATATTTTACATTTACTATGTGATAACTTCAATATAAAAGAGTCACTATTGTTACTAAATCTCAAGCTTAAAAAAATATAAAATAATACCACCAAGTCTCTATTGTATTATTTCCAATGCTCATTCTCATTTTGTCTTTCTTGTCCTAGCGGGGCTTCTTCACTGCTCACAAGTTATGAGCCAGAAGTGATCAGACACTTCTGGTTTTATAGAACCATCAGAAACCGGTCCAGCACAGCACCCTGTTCTATCACTTGCTTGTCTGGTTTCGAGGCTCACATTTTCCCTTTGGTCCTGTTTATAAAGTCTCCACATAATGATGGTCTTTTCCCCACGTGCCCTTGAAATTTTCCAAGATGTGGGCAGACAGAGGCAAAGGATGGAAAGCTTTCCCAGCCTGGGTTCCAGGAGTTCACCTGCAGTAGCTAGTGCAGTAACTTACTATTTTCAGGAAAGCTCTTTGGTCCTTCTGTACTCCTGGAATGATGAGTTCCTCCATTTGCTTGGAGTCAGACACAATTCTTCCTGAATTAAAATGTCGGCTCTACTTCCGGCTACAAAGGCTAATCTCATTAGCCCAGGTCTCAAAACCACTAAGCATTGAAGTTATTCCTTAAACATTATTGGCATAATAAGCAGTTGGGTTTTATTTTAATCTGTTTTGTTTTTAGCTATACTAATCAATAAGTAAAGCTTGCTGTCACTTCCTGATAATGGTGGTAGCTGACAGTTTATGGGGATGGCTGCTGGTATCATGAGCTCTTTTCTTATTTAGACCTGCTGTTAATGGCCTTCCATTAGGGCCACCTTAAAGCATTTTCTTCAAGTTCTATTTCAGCAATTTAAATTCAAGTGCATTGGAGTGGGAACGTCTGCAAGTTTACATGAGCAGTCTGTGTATAGAATATGTAACAGGGTACGTTCATTTTTACAGGCTAGCCTCTTTCTGTAGAATTTCTGACATCTGCAGTCTGGGAGAAGAGCTAACACAGGAAGTTGGCTGTGGCATTCACTTGACCCTACTGAATAGCAGTGGGACATCCTTTGGGACCACTATATCTCTGTAAAAAAAATCAAACGAAAAGACTCTATTACAATAATGGCAGGATTGAGGGGTGTGGTGTGTGTGTGTGTGTGTGTGTGTGTGTGTGTGTGTGTGTGTGTGTGTCTGTGTGTCTGTGTGTCTGTGTGTCTGTGTGTGTTGGGCTATGATTAAATGAAAAGACAGCTTAGATTTATAAGAACTATTACTTTGATTGTTAAGCACCTGAAAACACAGCCCTGCCAGTTGCAGACACAGCTGTCTCAAGAGTAAGTGAGAATTTTTGCTTGCTCATAGGTTGGTCTGGGGATCAGTCAAGACTAACTGCTATGTATCCCTGGTATCTTAAGTTGTTTACTCACCATGAGTGTGTTGAGTTATACACTGGGCTAGCCTAAGGGGACATCTCACCCTGACCTTTTCCTTGTTGCACAGTACCCATGTTATGCACCCACACCCCTGCTACTCTGTGTGTCACAACTGAAGACAGAGAAAACAAAGCCCCCCAAATATCCAATAAACTCAATGGCTTTCACTATACAACAGTACNGTGGGCTTGTTAGCCATAAGCCAATTAAGGCAATTAGTGCTATTTAATAGGAAATGTTCTCCAATACACACACTGGCAGGAATATTGAAAAATACAAGCATGGAGAATGCTGATTTATTTTCCCATTGCCTGAGCCAACTGCTGAGTGCCAAGCAGTACTGTATGTGCTCCTGGCATAACTTTATTAATAATCTTGGCAAACAAAGAATCCTTCAACAAATAGCAGTAGCCTTTTGATTATATTGTGTCACAGATAATAATTGCTTCAAATTGAATGTACTGGAATCTCATGCATAATAAAAAAAGTGCTATCATATAATAGCTTGATTATGAAAGCATGGGCTATGCTGGAAAGCTACCAAGAATCCCCCAAATTGGACATTTTAATTGTTTTACTTCAGTTGCTGATCCAGACCAAATTCATTAAAAGTATTTTTACATCCCCAAATCTCCATAAAACATAGAATTTTCCAAGCCTACTGTCAATAATTCATTTAGACTTAATGAATGTGAAAATGTTTTTCTAAGACATATAAAAATATGACATTATTGTTGTTATTGGAGTGATGTTTAATTCAGTAAAATTCCAGTACACAGAAAAATTTAAATTGGCAGTGGTAAGTTTGGAAAGGGGGATTTGACGTGTACTTTACATTAGCAATGGGACTTGATCATGTATGCTACATCATTTTAGGTAGATATCCTACAGTTACTTCAATTTAAAAATGATTGAGCTTTATGATGAAGTCGTGGAAGTATACCTGTGATTATTTACGTGAACACAGCTGTTCGATTCAAACTTATTCAGGAATCAGTGTAATTTAGACAGTGAAATGAATAGTTTTAAAACATGTAGATAACAGATGAAATCCTGAATAAATGTGTTTCATTTGACATGAGCACAGCCATGTTAAGGACCCAAATGCCTCAGACCAGTGGGAATAGCAACACCTTCCCCAGTCATGCTCAGGAAAATGNCGGAGCCTCCCTCAGTCAGCCTGTGGATGTTGACAGTGTGTGCAGAAAGGATGGACCACAGCTTCTTCTTCCTGGATGTTTACAGCTGGGGATTGCTCTGTACAGAGACCTCCTGGTGAGATTAGCTAAACCTGCCTCTGTTTCAACTGTATGCAATAAGCCTGTGTCCTCTAGATTCAGATGCATAAAATAAGCACACTGAGTTCTGGTCTCCTCTATGATCCCATGTCTTCTTAGTACCATAGGACATAGGTCCTATGTCTCCCTGCTTCTCTGTATTTGTATCTGTGTATCTATCCTTTCTTCTTCTCATTGTGACCCAGTCAGGGCATCCCCTAAAGCTGTGTAGATCAAGGCACAAATTGTTTCCAATTTAATCTTGTCACCTAGACAGTCTTACCTTATCCTGGGCATGAGAGAAGTATAGGAAAAGATTTATTGCATGAAACAGATATAACCTGCTTGGCATCGGAGCTTCAACCCCAGTGAAGGGAGGCAGTAGCTTTTTCCTTAGCTCCCTTGCTCATGCCTCTTTCTTTTTCAGGAGTGATGTTTAAGGACTNTGAATTCCAATGATCCCAAAATAGAACTCAACATAGCCACACTAGGAATTCCTACAGGTTCATATTCCTTGGGACTCCAGGTAGTGTGGCATCTTTTCAATGTGCCCATGACATCAAGGGGTAACAGTAAATAGCCCTCAGGGCTCACCACAGAGAACTTTCCTGCTGACTCTTCAAACATGTTCATTCTGAGGTTCCCACATCACAAAGGACTTGACAGCAAAGAGATGCCAGCTGGGACTGTTTTGAATTCAGCAAGGACTGAACCCTTTTGCCTGGTTTTCCTTTCTTTTCTCTCTTTATTATTAAATTTTTAAAATCTATTTTACATGCCAACCACAGTTTCTGCTCCCTCCTCTCCTCTCATTCCCTCCTCCACTTCCTATCTACCCTCCCCCTGCCCCCACCACTCCTCAGAAAGGGTAAGGCTTCCCATGAGAGTCAACAAAGCATGGCATATCAAGTTGAGATAGGAACAAGGTCCTCCCCCCTACATCAAGGTTGAGTGAGGCATACCACCATAGGGAATAGGTTTGAAAAAGCCAGCTCATGCACCAGGGACAGTCCTGGTCCCACTGCTAGGGGCTCCACAAATAGACAAAGCTATACAACGGTCACCCACAGAGGGCCTAGGTAGGTCCCATGCAGGCTCCCTAGCTGTCAGTCTAGAGTCCATGAGCTCCCAAGAGTTCGGGTCAGCTGTCTCTGTGGGTTTCCCCATCATGATCTTGACCGCCCCCCCTTGCTTATATAATCCCTCCTCCCTCTCTTCAACTTGACTTCCTGAGCTTGGCCCAGTGCTTGGCTGTGGATCTCTGTATCTACTTCCATCAGTTACTGGATGAAGGTTCCATGATGACAATTAGGGTAGTCACCAATCTGATTACAAGAGAAGGCCAGTTCAGGTACCCTCTCCACTATTGCTAGGAGTCTTAGTAATCAGGGAAATGCAAATCAAAATGACTCTGAGATACCTTCTTAAGTCTGTCAGAATGGCTAATATCAAAAGCACTAGTGACAGCTTATGTTGGAAAGGATGTAGAGTAAGGGGAACACTCCTCCACTGCTGATGGCTGGTGGAAGTTCAAACTTATACAGCCACTCTGGAAATCAGTATGGTGATTTCTCAGAAAATTGGGAATCAGTCTACCTTAATACCCAGCAATAACCACTATCAGGCATATACTCAAAGGATGCTCAGTCATACCACAAGGATACTTGCTCAACTATGTTTGTTGCAGCATTATTCGTAATAGCCAGAATTTGCCTGATTTTCTTAATAAACATTACATTTAACAAATATTTCTAATTTTGAATTTTCTATGTATGTGATAGATCAGCATAAATCCTTGATTCCTAAGGGAATTAACTTTTCCTGAGGCATTAGATATACATCCTCTCAGCATCCTACTCCTCAAGTACCACATCTGTCACCAGCCCATCCTAACTAAGGGTAAAAGTAAAATAATCATTATTTTGTCCATGGAATCCTTGTGCCAATGCAATCTTTCTTGGAAGTACAAATAAGATAGGCCTGACCAGGACATGGGAGTAAAGTTCTTGAGTCACATCTTTGCAATGTTAACTCAGTGACACTTACATAAGGGATAAGGATTTCTTCGTCCTATCCTGAGGTCCAGCCTATCTCAAAGCATTCTCAAATGGCTAACATGACTCATATCTCCTTGCNGAATGGCTGTCTTCAGCACTGATAACCACGTCAAGCCTGACACTCCTTTGTTTTTTCACCCAGGCTTACCTCCTCTGCTCAGTTAAACTATAAACTCCCTCATGGCAGAACACCAGCATACACTGTCTTTATGTTCTGCACTGACACAAAAAATGCCTCCNCATAGTACATAGTTTACCAGAAGTACATCATCAAGACAATTCTCATCAGTTGGAGCTGCCTGCTCTCCATCACACTTCTAGCTTTATGTAGTAACTAGAGCACCCTGTAGAAGTCAGAGGACCAACTGAAGTCAGGATGTAGGGACCTCAACTTACTGGGGTCTCAACCATGGCAACTGTTTTTATCTCACTGTGTTTATCTCACTGTTTCTTAATGCATTAAATGGAAAGAGAACTTCAGCTAATTGAGAGGGCTTAAGGAGGTTTAATTTACATTTACAAAGACATTTTGTAGACAATAGTGCCTACTGCTCTCCAAGTAACGTTTTGGATATTTTATGACACCTGGTTTAGGTCATTAACCCAGACATTCTTCTGTCTCTTATACACATCTAGATGTGTATAAGAGACAGCTCTGTCTCTCTCTCTCTTTTTTTTTTTTTTGAGATAGGGTTTCTCTGGGTAGTCCTGGCTGTCCTGGAACTCTCTCGGTAGACCAAACTGGCCTTAAACTCACAGACCTCTGGGTTTAAAGGTGTGTACCATGACACCTGGCTCAGACATTCTTATTTGTCAATGGAGGGATCATTTCTTCTTCCTCATTCTTCCTGCCCCTTGCACCCAGCACATGGGCAGCTCTGACTTTCTCCCACTCTATAAAGACAGTTTTCTCCTCAGCGAAGGATTCCGACATGGCTTTTATGAACACAGCTTTTCAAACGGGGATGTGGAGCCCCTGGACATCTTGTTGGAGCCTCCAGATCCTAAACCTAAATCCACAGTCCTAGGAAAAAGAGCCTGAGTCGAGCTGAGCTGACCTGTTTCTCTCAAGTAGGAAATGCTGCTGTTACCATTCCACAAACCACACTCAGAGGAGCAGAGATCTAGGTAATTGTACCAAAGCAGCCAAGACTGGTCAAACAGAGCACAAGCAAAAGAATAAACAAACAGAAGAACAAAGCAAAACCTCAGACCCCAGCGAAGCTGGCAACACCACACATGTGCTGTGGGAAGAAAGAATGTGTGTGGTTAGTTGTGTATTTGAAGTGTTCAACATTTTCTTTGCTTAAATATCAAGTTCAGATTCTCATTCTTGGTTTTATCACATATTCACCCCTTGGAAGAGGTCTCCCTACTTTTGTATCTATCACACCNCACCCTTCTTTCCTCAGACCTTAGGAAGTGTTCACAGATACCTGGGAAAGCAAGTCAAATGAAGCAAAATGCATTTGTAAAAAATCTCCATTCCCAAACTGCAATGTCCACCGTGTGCAGCATGGCCATCGTGTGAACAGTGCTATGTTGGCTCTGGGGTTTCCCTAGCCCGACTCTGCAGTCAAAGGGTCTTGTCTCTATTACCTCTGGCTCTGAGTGGGTTTTTCACATACCTCAATTGCAAAAATAAGGTTTACAACAGATTGTATCTCAAGATGACTGTGAGAATANCTGGATTAATTAAGTAAAGGCTTAGAACAGGATATTGTAGATAGGAGGCACCATATGAGTAATGTGTCATATAATCACATTTCTTTAAGTCTAAATGTTGTTAAATAGCTTGACATGAAGGCTTCATTATAAACTGTGTGATTTCTGTATTTTGCAAGTTAATATTTAGGGCCCCTCAGTCACTCTAATGTATGTTTTATCTGAATTATCACAACATGTGACCTATTGGTGTGAATGTGTGTTCAGAATTATGGAAACTAAATATTTTAGTCACGTAAACTATTTTTCCTTGTGACAATAACTTTCTCCATGAGGTGGATTGCATATATGGTAATCTAAGGCAAGTTTTCTTTCCAGAACTGTTGGTAGAAAATACCAGTGTGCAAATTTTAAGAAAGTATTCTAAAGCCAAACATTTTGAGAGACACAGACATCAACTTAGTGAATAGGAACATCGCTTATTTAATGCATTCATGGGTGTTAGTATGCAGATGGCATGACCTTGGGTAAATTACTTTTCTCAATTAATTTTCATTTTCCAAGGTTATTATGCCCCTACAACCTACCTTGTGGGATTGTCATGAGTTTGCAACAACACAAGATCAATGAAAGTCTTTGGCCATCGCCAGTGCTACAGCCCTTTCCAGGCAGTGACGCAATGACAACATCACAGCACAGTTAGGAACCAGAGCCCAGGGTGTGAATAAATGGAAGCAGCTAAGACAGAA